>PNEQ01133471.1:0-41702 GCA_003012365.1 Medauroidea extradentata | reverse complement strand
TTGACGTCATTAAAGATGGTGGCCGGAAACAAGATGGTGGCCGGAAACAAGATGGCTGCCGGAAACAAGATGGCGGCCGGAAACAAGATGGCGTCGGGTTACAGGGGTCAAAGGTCAAGGTCACGGGGTCAAAGGTCAAGGTCACCCACACACCCACAGCCGCCAGCCGCTGCGCCCGGACCGGCATTTTCCTTCTACTTCCCTGGCTGAATTCTAGAAAAATTTTTGAAAAATTTTTGAAAAATTTTTAATACAATGATATTTTGTACTAGGGTTTTATATACGTAAAACCCTAACCCGTGACATTTAATTATTACATTTCATTATGTTGGTTGGTTTTCGGGCCGGGGGGGGGGGAGGAGTGTAAAATAATTTCAAGCAAATTTTGACTTTGAAGTGCCATTATGGGAAAACTGGCTGAGTTAAATTTTATTTGTAAGAGAATTATGTATTCCCAAGTAACGTCTATAAAACTATCTCTGTTTCATACAAATATAAAATTACGATTTTTTCCCCTCTGAAACACCCTTAAAACAGCCGTTATAGGTCATTTGTGATGAAGTTACCTCTAAATATTTAACCTCTGAAAAATATCAGTATCTGTCATTGCATATAATTTACCATTAAGAATAGTTGCCTTACTACTTGTATGGTTGGCATTGAATTAACCGAATATAGATTCGTGTATTTTCCTATTTTGGTGCAACGCTTCTAAAAGAGAATCTATTGAAATCAACATAACTGAATTTTATTTAGTTAATTATCTTTTTTTTTTGTCAAACTATATAGGTTCCTACCGACTGCACAATTTATCTTAGACGCACAAACATCAAGTGACGTGTCCGGAGAGGTTAGAAATTTCCCGTCGTTAGCCGCTACGCGCGTAAAGGTACTAGTTGGCTGAAAATATAACTTAAGCAGGGCTTTTTTGAGTGCTCTCTTCATTCTGAACCACCTTTATACGCGATGTAAACAGCATCAGATTTTGCAGGACTGATACATAGTTAATATTAATATTACTGCTATGACAACGTTCTTTCAGGAGTAAATAAATATCGTATGGCGAGGGCACTAGAATGCCAGTTGTTACATACCGAACTGCATATTTACGACTGGGCGGCCGTAGATAACTTGCCTGTCCGGGAGGGTGACGTGAGATGACGCTCTTCAATGGAGAGGCACCGGAATGTGAAGGGTGTAGAAAACGGGAGAGCCCCGAGAAAACCCGCCGACCTCCGACATCGTTCGGCACGATTCCCACGTGAGAAAATCCGTGGTCCGCCGGGGATCGAGCCCGCATCGCCTGGGCAAGAGCCGAGTAGCCTGACCACTTAGTCATCACGGCCATGAACCATTGGTACGTACCGACATTAGCCTTACTGCCTCGCGATGCAAGGCATTCTCTGTTAAGATGATAAAATAATACGTTATCAGGAAGAAGTAACTTAGAATATCTATCCAGAAAGCTGGAAGGATCAAGACGGAGAGGGAGACAGATATACAGAGGTGAGAGGGTTTTACGGCCCTTTAACAACAACGTATTAACACACAGTGAGGACGACGAGGTGAATGGACAACACAACAGTCATGCCCAAGCTGGGGTTTGAACTCAGAAACTCTTGCAACATAGTCCGGTGCCTGACCGACTACACTACCGAGGCCAGAGAGTGTGTGTAAGAGAGTGAGAAGGGGGGGGGGGGAGACACAAGAACGAGGCATAAATCGGGCCTCCCACGTGACCTGTCCAATCCCACGCACTTAAATGATGAGTCACGGACAATAAGTATAGAAGTAGCCTGATAATGACTGGTCTCTCTCTCTCTCTCTCTCTCTTTCTCTCTGGCGGTCAGGCAACTAAAACCGCAGAGCCGACGAGTATTACCTGCACGGGTTGTCCCACTGGTGAGATACCAGGAAGAAAGATTTCCAGTCCCTGAATCCTCCATCCAGTCGGGAATCCAACGTAGTACCTTCGGAAATTTTGAAGAGAGTAATGATGCGTGAGTGGTTTCAAAATTTCCATGCACACTCCTACACCTAGAAAAGGTTTGGTACAGTCAACCGTATATATGTTTGGTATGCCGTAAAAAGCCTGTAAAATTTAAATAACTGTTTCCCTTCTCGCAACAACAGGGTTGAGTCGAGTCGAAAATATATTTTGCTATAAAAACAAACACAATATTTTAAGCATTTCATACATTCTACAGTCACCAGGTTTGCTGTACACAAACCTTGTTCTGTGTGTTTAGCTCTCAGAATAAAATGGGTGGGTATTTTGAACAGGATTCGCTTCCTGGTAACGTAGCGTGTTGTATGTCCAGGGAAATTAATTGTTTACATCTCGCTTCAAATAGGATGGAGCGAGGTGGAACATAGTTTCACAACACTGTACTCGCATCCAGAACGACCCAGGTTCGAGTCTCTGTTCAGTCCATCCTTATTTCGGATTCCCTTGCTTTTCCGAACTCACTACACCGCAAAACTTTTGTAAACATTTCGAGTCTTTTCATTTTAGAGTTACAAACTTATAATTTACAAACATTTTCTAGCATTATTACATGTTTGAAAAGTTACAAATCATAAATTTGTTGAAAATTATGTAGTCACGCACAAATCACATCGTATGGCATGCATTATTTTTCTGGGATAACATAAATATTCAAATTAATAGCGTCCTTTAAAATTAACAAAGCTCTGTCGTAGAATATACATGGCTAGGGGTAAGTTACACGGTTTAAAAATATGTAGGTTCGAATCATTACGCGTCCACAATGTTTATTTTCTCACAATTATTACATGTACGAACTATTCGTTACATTTTTTTTTTAATAAACAAGTTCTTTGACTTGAGAGGAATAAACATATATCAAATATGATTTTGATATAATAAAAGTACAAATACTAAAGTACAAGTACACGTGTATACATTGTAATTTTACAAAGTATTTACAAGAACAACCTGTATAGTTTTACAAGGAATTTCTTTGACAAGTTGGTTTCCAAGGCAAATTTAGGAACAATTTTTAGATTGTTTTGGCGAATACTGTGAAAGCTCTCTAGCAAGACGTTTTCTGTAATAGCAGTGTTTACAGCGCATACCTGTACATAACTGTTCTGGAAATACGGCGTTTTTCCGCGAAAGATAAAAAGCTATTATCTACAGACGCATACATACACTTATGGCTAGAGCCACAATTTTATGGGGAAATGATACTTGCAACAATTTGTTTCAATACGTTATGTGCACATCTGCAGGTCCGCTACACCGTCTGTGATTGGATGATTTTACCCTCACTTGCCTTGTCAAATTACAGACGTATACGGAGTCACGATAATCTTATTCTGATTGGCGCAGTCAACTGAGAAACGTACCAATAACCGTGGAGCAGAGCTGCCGATGTGCACGTGAGTCACTGAAACAAAGTGGGGCAAAAATATTTTCGAGACAAAAACGTGGCCCTACTTATGGTTACAGAGGATGATTTATCGCGGGAAAACTTGACTGTTTGCTGGGTTCGTTCAGCTTACCGGAAGATTACTGGCTTTAGCTTGTGCTGGGAGCTGTTACCCTATTTGACTGAGCCAATAAGAATTCCTCTACGGTAATATTTGATGCCTGCTATTGGTCTGCAGACAGATACGTTTTGTCGAATATGTACCATCCAATCATACATATTGCAAGAAACTACGGTATTTTCAAGGGTACGTTGGCACAAAACATTTTCGCGATATACCATCATCTCTACTTATGATATATCACTTAAGAAATTTAAAAAAAAGTAAATACGACTAAAAATTGGTATTTTTATTTCTTCGCCGCTCAATCTCCTGAAGGTTGAAGAGAGAAGTTCATAATGGAATATGTAGTTCAATCCTTTCTTTCGTCACGTGAAATAATATCATATAGTTGCAGATATCATTAGTATAATATTGGACTAGAACGAGCCTTGAAGTGCATATGCTCTAAGGTTAACTCTAGCAAACTCACCACGCTCATTATCGCCTCTAATCGCGAAGCACTCAACTATAGGCTGTTCACGGTAAACAGAGCACTCAGCTGAACTTGTAATTAATTAAAAATATGTTTTATTGGGCCTATAGATGTTAACTTTTGAGAGTGTTGAAACTTTTACACTGGTTTTTAGTTACATGGAAGTTTATCATACTAAAAATAGTAAAGATGGCTCCAAAACGGACTTAGAAAACTTTATGCAGTGCTCACTTTACCGTGAGCGGCCTATAGCTTGTCTCCCTTTGAGTACTTCTATTTAATCATGCCAAGGTAGTTTCGTCTCCTGTGCCGCTCTGTCTGAAGCGTTGGCTGTCTCTCTAATGACACACATTTTGATGACATACGCAAACTGCTTCGCAGCAAAAATTAAACCTAGAAATTTTTAAGTCGTGGACGTTACTTCTGCTTATATTTTCGCCTAATAATAAAAACCTAAATTTTTTGCGTAATCCATTTTCGTTAGACTTTTGTCTTGTTTTGATTCATTCTATCTATACGTACACGTTGAAATGTTTTTTTACGAACATGCCGCATTCATAAAATTATAAATATTGCAATTGTTTTACTCTTTATGCATTTCTTTCTCGTTCGGTTGATTTGGACCAAATTTCAGCTTGGGTATTCTTCAGTACCCAATTTGAAATTTATTACTTTGGACAAATGAGGTTCCAGTTCAAGAACTGGACCTAATTTTTTAAGTTCAGTGTTCTTGTTTTAGTAGTGTACTATATGAACAGTATTTACTGTAGCGTATGGTATTTTAAATATTTAGTCGTTCGCAGCATATTATATCACATCAAGCACCGAATCGTATTTTTGAAACTTTGCTCGCTGTAGTGCAACAATATTGTAGACACAAAATGTAACTAAATTCAGCTCTAATGAAATTATTTTCTTTGTCATAGTTTTCGCGTAATAGCTTGTTAAAGTAAAAATTTGCATATTTCCGCTTTAAGGATTACACTAAAACCTACTGACAAACCAAACAGAAAAGAATTTACAGCGGCTAAAAAAAATATCTGGTACAAATGAAAAAACAAACACGGTTACTTCATTAGTAAGTATAAAATAAGAAATAGGGGCAAAAAATTTTCCCCAATATATTTCAATGCTTTACATACACACCAGCAGCTCTGCTTTATGAGTATTGGCTGTGTGTATTCGTGCAAGTCATCTTTCATTTAAAGTAACCAATGAGAACAAGTTATTAAAAATATTTGTACGAGATATGGTTTGTTTTATAGATGTATATTGAGACAACTTTTTTACAGTAGTGAAAATTTTCTGACTTGCATAGTTTTTGTGTAATGGCAGGTCGAAGCCCAAATTTTCATAAAACAGTTTTATACAAGAAACAAAAACTGACGAACAGAAATGGAAATTTTCATAGTAAAGTACAGTGTTACGGGCTACGTCATCACATGTATAAAAATAGAATTGAATATACATTGTAATTTCCAAAAAATTTAAGAATTTTAAATAATTAATTGTAAATTTTCGCATTTTTTTAAACTACAAAAGTGTCAATGCATGATTTTTTTTATCCATGTCTTGACGTCGCAGGCTACAAGGTCCGGTACATAAAAACAATGAATATTATTTTTGTATTTAATTAAAATGCTGAAATTTAAATAAAAAATTTAAAAGATTCAATAATATATATTTTTTTTAATGCAAAAATGTTATATTTTATGGTTTAACATAGCTGAATTTGTAGCCTACAACATCGTTATTCACTGTGATTTTTTTGTCAATTTGGAAAGTGGGTTGGTTTTAGTGTCGTCCTTAAAACGGAAACATGCCAATTTTGGCTTTAACAAGCCATTACGCAAAAACTATGCGAGATAAAAAAAAAATTATAAGAGGAAATTTTGTCACATTTTGTGTATAATACAAGAAAAGAAATAACCGGTACAAATATATAAAAAAATAAACACGGTGATGAAAATTGCGATATATCGCGCCTTCAGGGGTATGGAAATATACTAACTTATATCGAGCGGACGACTGGAATATTCAATCGTCAATAAAATTTGAATTACTCATCAAAATTCGAAGATACTTTTTTTGTCGAGTACATATTTTATCAGCGGACGTTTATTTATATAGCAGTATGCGATAGTAGGCTTTACTTTCAAGTAAAATGTTAAAAACCGTTTGTAGAAAAATAAGGGATTGAAACCACAAAATCAACAAAACTAAAAAACCGTCATTTTTATAATTTTAATATTATATTATGTAGGCCTCCATAATAACAGAATTTCAAAAATACTCGCGTTTTCATTTTTAAATAATATTAACATCCGCAAACCTCTCGCGCTGAGATTTTCAGAGAGTAAAATTTTTTCAAATCAAAACGTGAGTATTTTTTAAATTCTGTTATCATAGAGGCCTAGATATTATCATACTAAAATTTATATAAATGGGAGATTTCCATGTTTGTAGATTCTGTGGTTTCAAGCCTTTGTTTTTCTGAAAAAGCAGTTTTCAATTTTTTACTCAAAGGTTGAGCATACTACCGTATAGTGCTACATAAACGTCCGCTGATAAAATATCTACTCAGCAAAAAAAATCTCATCGAATTTCCTCGTGGCTTAAAATTTGAGGAGCTGTTGTCTCTTTCGTTGTCTTGTACTCCGTTCATATGCTGTGAACAAAAATATTCCCGCGACGGACAAATGACTGTTCCGAGACATACCGGTTGAGAGTTGTGTGAAGGCCGTGCTGCTAACAACTGCGGCACTTGCGATTAGTAATCTAATAATCCCCCAGGGGGTTAGATTACAGGTTTGCAACTGCATCAAGCAGGTACACAATCAGTCGGCTGGAAGGTCGTTTAGTTCTGACTACAAGCAGTTCAGTGGAGGTACGCACAGACACGTGTGTCTGGGCAATGGTTGTACGGGGCACAGAACAGATAGCAACGCAGAAGCGAAGCTATTGTATGTGAGACGCATTACAGTGTCACTTGCCAGTGATAGATATGATGGTTTATCGCCGGGAAACTTGACTGTTTGCTGGATTTTAACGCACGTTCAGCTTATTAAGACTCGGTTTCAGTCGCCATATTGAATTTTTTTTTCGTTTCTTTGAAATTCTGAGAAGAAAAATGTTAAATGTGACTATATTCTATTTACCTTCAGCTACAAAACAAGCATGGCAATAGCGCTAGTAATGAATAGTTAAGTCGCAATTCGTGGGCAAATTATGAATATAAAATAATTTGCCGCATACATTGCGGCGTAATTATATGTTTTCAGCTAAATCGCAGTGTCGGTACTTTAGCGAAATGTAAATAGGATTTGAGGTATAATCTCATATTTAACTTTTTTTTTCTTAGAATTTCAAAAAGCGAAAAAATAATAAAATTCAACATGGCGACTGAAAAAGAGCCTTAAAAGATTGCAGTATTTCGCTTGTACTCGGAGCTGTTGCCCATTTTTGACTGATCCAACAAGAATCCCTCTGTTGTAATTATTTTATTCCCATTATTGGTCTTCAGACAGCTATGTTGTGTCAGACGTTCAAAACTCAATCATATACGCCACACGAAACTACAGAATTTTAATGAATATGTTGACAAAAATTTTTGGGCGATATACCATCATCTATAGATAGGGACTCATGTTTTTCGCGAAAAGATTTTTGCCCCACTTTGTTTCAGTGTCTCGCGTGCACATCGGCAGTTCTGTTTCATGGTTATTGGCAGCGTGTCTATGTTCAGACACGTTTCTCATTTGACTGCACCAATCAGAATGAGATTATTGTGAGTCTGTACGTCTATAATTGGCCAAGACCAGTGGGAGTAAAATCATCCAACCACAGACGATGTAGCAGATCTGCAGGTGTGCACATGACGCATCGATACCAAATGTTGCAAAAATCTTTTCGCCATAAAATCGCGGCTCTACCAATTAGTGACCACTAAGCAGAATTGCAGATGTGAACGTAAGGTATTGTGCAAAGTCATTCGCCACTCAGAAGCTGCAGATTTACACGCTGGAATGATGTCCAGTAAGAAATCTTCCACATTACTCAGTGGCTAATGAGCAGAGACTGGGAAAATTCGCGGGTTATCTGGCCAGTAAGCTACAGCCTTCAGGAATGTGCTCAAGCTGACAACAGCTGTTCATTGGCTGCTCGTTGACACAGTGATGCGTCACGATTGGACCTGAATTCAGTTGCTTCTTTATTATTGGACCACCAACTTTCAAGAGTTGACAAATAAGCAATTACTTAATTGACACGAATTTTACCAGGTTCACTGACCTGTAGTCTAGCCTCCAAGAAAATATGTGAATTCAAGCAAACAATTAAGGGCGCGATCTACCACAATTTTCACCACCATATTTTTATTATTTATTTGTACCACATATTTTTTCCTTATTTTAGACACAAAATGTTACTGATTTCGGCTATAATGGAAATTTTTTATCTATCATTGTTTTCGCATAATGGCTTGTGAAAGTCATATTTTGCATGTTTACGTTTTAACGACTACACTAAAACCAACTGACATACCAAACTCAAAAAAATCACAGTGGATAAAGACATTGCAGGCAAGAATGTCATGTTCATAAAAGTAAAGAATAAAAATTATTTGTATTTAAAACAATTGTTGCATTTTTTAATTTTTTTTTTCAGTTTCAGCAATTTCTAAATTTTCAGGCCTCTACTGATCAACAAAAACTGTCTTATTATCACAAAATGTAATACTTTTTAATTGTTCTTCTAGACGAGGTGGTCATCAAGAGTCCCCACTTAATCGCGAATAACCTCTATGAATGGTGACTTATCACGGAGAAAGTTGACTGTTTGCTAAGCTTCAGTGTAATGTACCCATATGCGACACTATTATGTGGTTACTGATGAGTCCATATTTGACTCGGTCAATTACAAGCTTGTACGCTACAACTGAACGTCCACGATTGTCTGTTAACAGGAAACCGTGCCGCATATTTGTTGTCCAATCATTAGAGACCTGAAAAATTCGCGTTTTCTTTCAGGAACAAGCTATAATTCCAACTACTATAACTTCGCGTTAATTTCATAACTGATCCTCGACTCTTATGACTTGCTGAATCTGAATATAAAAATTAAAAAAATTCTATATTTTTTTAAAATACAAATAATTTTTATTCTTTATATTTATGAGCATGACATTGTAGCCAGCAATGTCTTTATCAACTATGATTTTTTTGAGTTTGGTAAATCAGTTGGTTTTAGTGTAGTCGTTAAAACGGAAACATGCAAAATATTACTTTAACAAGCCATTACGCGTAAACAATGAGAGATAAAAAATTTCCATTATAGCCGAATTCAGTCACATTTTGTGTCTAAAATAAGGAAAAAATATGTGGTACAAATAAATAATAAAAATATGGTGGTGAAATTTGTTGTATACTGCGCCCTTATTTGTTTGCTTGATTACGTATATTTTCTTGGAGGTCAGTGAACCTGCGAATTTTTCTCGTCTCTATGTATGGTGCAAAGATATTTTCACGAAAATTCCTTTTCCCTTCCAATCCTACCTCCATGTAAGTTGCGTTTCAGCACTCTCCCCGAGGAAGCTAACTTTAGGTACAGCATATTTCGTACAAAAAACCTTTCCAAGGAACGCAAAAGACATATGTATATACAGTAGACTCCCGATTATCTGTGCGTGGATTATCCGATTTGCGGATTATCCGTGCAAAATATTTCACTTTAAATAGTTGAGAAATGTAGAAAAAATTATTTTTGAAAAAAAAAAAAAAATTGGTAATTTATAAATACACACTGTGTTTACTCGCATAATGTCCACCAACGTGTTATCCCCGCAACCTTATTTTGTAAGGCTTGAAGAAGATTTAAGTATTTTCCACCAGGCAAAACAACTATTTCTGTGCATGACTGAATTAGTTAAGAGTTATCCCGCCCTTCGCGCCATGAACGGATCAACGAGATTTTTATCTTGGATAAATAATATATCCGTGATTATTTATTCAATTTGTTTTTAGATTATTAGCGCATACCTCCTAATCATTAATGCGAACACTCAAGAGTCTACTGTTTTGAATTGCTGCCTTGTTGCAGGAATGAATTTGACTTTTTTTCTTTGTACTGAGATCTAAGAAAGGGTAAAAGTATATTATCCTCGATTTTGGATTATCCGAGCCATCGGCCCCCTCCAAAACCTCCCCTATCCAAAACAACAGTCGCAATCGGCACCAACTGGCAACACTGTCCTGCGGTTGTTTTTTTTTTTTCTTTGTACTGAGATCTATGAAAGGGTAAAAGTGGATTATCCGCGATTTTTGATTATCTGAGGCATCGGCCCCCTCCAAAACCTCCCCTATTCAAAACAACAGTCTCCATCGGCACCAACTGGCAACACTGTCCTGCGGTTGTTTTAGTCTACATGGAGAATAACACGTAGGTTGTGATTCCCAATAGCGCCTCACCCTTTCCAAGAGACGACGTGAAGCAGCAGTCTACTTCGTGGTCACTAAAGGTGAGCAGGTTGGGTTTGACCTTGATTATCCAGTATTCGGAATGGTTTGCATGATGAGGACGGTTTCTTAATTATCGTTTTCGCTTGAAGGTGTGTCAAAAAGTTGACATGTGTCCTCAAACGTGGCAGAGTATTTTTTTTTTTTGTTTTAATTTTATTTGTACCTTTGTCTATTGCAAAACTATTACGTGCGTTTAAAATTTAGTTATATTAAGTCCTCGCTCTTTAATTTTGCAGTGGTTTCGAAAATGATGTTTTAAACGCAAATGTATGTGTATATATATATATATATATATATATATGTGTGTGTGTGTGTAATTCATTCTAACATTTGTAAGACTTATATATCATCGTTTGTATGTATTAAATTTTCTGTTGCAATACACCAAACGGATTTTTAGATTTTTGCCCCTGAAATATCACATATTTTGTGGTCAAAATAAGCAAAAATGAAGCAAAATAATTTTTTGCTAGCAAACGGCACATTATATTAAAAAAAAAAAAAAAAAAAAAAAACGCTCTGGCAAAATTGTGTGTCGTATGCCTGTAAACAGTCTCAAATATTTTCATAGCATTTCGTTAAAAATGTTCGACTTATTTGCAATTGTTTGAAATAAGTGAAATACCATGGCCTTAATGCACGACATTACTAATACTTTGAACAATCACTTCTTACCCAATTGAGACGAAATTTTCCTAAATAAGTAGTCCAAACAAAATTGCGCTGCTACAGTGATGGTTCTCACATGCGTGGGGTATCCTCATTTTGGCGAAAATATTTTTGCCCCAGTTTGTTTCAGTGCCTCATGTGCACAACTGTAGTTCTGCTTCATGGTCAGAGATAGGTAGGGCTAGTAATATTTCGCGAGTTCAACGACCAACATGCTAGAATCCATTATCCTGTGTATGCCGAACCCCTACCATTTGTCCATTACCTGCTACTCATTCCGACAGCAGGCAATGAACGAATAGACGGGGCTTGAGTATGTATAGGACATTGGATTCTACCATGCAGGCCTTTGAACTCGTGAATTTTTCCTAACCCTAGTCATAGGCTGTCTTTAACTGTTTCGTGTCTTAACAGCTAGTGATAGTCACCATCTTTAATTGTTGTATTTTGTGTCATATATTTTCTCCTGGGTAAATTTTTGGAACTTAAACCTAACCACAGAATAGAATACATACTGATAGAACGTTAGACACCATAAATTGTTATTTCCTTAACTGTTGTTACAGATCGAATAGCAGTTATTACAGTAACAAGAATTTTCTAACTGTAAATCTATCTGTAATAAAAGTAACGGGAAATAAACATTTATGGTGTAAAAAAATTCTATCAATATGTATTCTATTCCGTGGTTAGGTTAAAATTCCAAAATTTTACCCAGAATAAAAGTTATGTTACAATATACAAAAATTCAAGATGGTGACTATCGCTCACCCTTAACGTTTTACTGCAAAATCATAGACGTGAGGTATCGCAGTTACAGTGATTGGTTACAGTCGAATGAGAAACGACTTTTCTTAAAGACACGCTGCCAATAACAATGAAGAAACACTGCAGAGGTGCATATAAGGCATTGGAACAAATTGATTCACAAATATTTTCGCGAAAACCAGGGGTCCCTACTTATGTGTGTTCTGAGAACAGACAATCGTAACTTTGATAAACGCTGAATTGATCTGGGCTTTTAAAAACAGTATTAACATAATCCTTTCGCGAAAAACAATTACTCCTCATGGTCACAAAATGTTTTGTCAATATGGACCTTACCAAAAGTCTTTTTAGTGGTTACAATTTCTCTTTTGTTGTTACTACACAACTTAACTGGTTGCAGTAAAAAAATTTTTGTGGTCACCACAAAAAAAAAAATTGGCAAGGTTCATAATGTCGAACTATTTTTTGGTGACCAATAAGATTTTTTTTCCTTCAGTGTAATGCTCTACACTTTGAATTTTTCAAGGAAGGCAGTGTGATTTTAGCACGTTATAATTTATTTGTAACTCTCATTAGTGCAAGTATTTCAACGAAATTAGTATCTCTAAAAATATTCTAATGTATTATAACACTACACTCTAATTCTGAATTAGTGAATATTCACTTATTCACGCCGATGGATGGAGCTGTTTCAACAAATTGAATCAGTGAGAAACCACTTTGAAATTGGTGACTATTCACTGTTTCCTATAAAGAGTGCCAACTTCCACAAGTTAATTAGTGAATGTCCACATATTTTCCAGTAATGTTTCACTGATTCCAAAAGTGAAAACTTTTCTTTGAAAACAACTGGAAAAACCGGTGAATATTCATTGATTAACTTGTGAGATGTTGGCACTCTTGAAGGAAATCAGTAAATATTCATAATTAAACAGTGACTACTTTCACTGATTCAAATAGTTGCAACTGCTCCGTCTATAGCGTGAATCAGTGAATATTCACTAATTCAGATTTAGAGTGTATGTTTTGTGTACTGCACGTGTTAGATGATGTCCTTTGCCCACGTACACATTCTCCCAACCTGTTCTGCAAGTTTTCATCTGCGTGTTGCACAATATCCAGTTTCTAAACTATCCTGAAGTTCCTCAGACTACTCGGGAACACGTGTCTTGCAGATTCATGGTTCTGTGTAGACTGCAAGCGTCTTTGTAGTTCTGGGTTCATTGATATGGACTCAATTTACTGAATTATTAGCGCGAATTAAAAATTCTTAAAAACGTTACATATTTTGCAAGTTACAATGAAGCTGATTTGCTTACTTACTTTACCAGCCATTTTGTGTAACCTTCAAAATATACACGAGAAAGATAAAAGATAAAAATAGAAATTTGTGTACTGTTATCTTAACTGGATGTCTGCTGTGTAAGATCGACTAAGTGATAAATTCCCCGTATTGAAAAGTATACAAGCTTCTTACTAATAATACGTGAATGAAAAAAAGGTTAATATATTTTAAAACACGGCAAATTAACTAACTGAAATTGTGTTGTATAATTTCCCTTTCTATCGGGAAGGCCTGCAATGTGGCAACACTGCAAACTGGTCATGTTACCGTCTGTTCGCACATCCCAATGGCAATTTATTTTTATCAGTTAGACGCCGTACTTACAGACTAATCGGGATAAACCATACATATAGCACAGAATAAATCTCTGGTAATGTGACGCTTATTTGCTACATGGATATCCTTTAGAGAGGCTATAGCTGTGGTTGCAGTTTCTAGAAAGTGTTTGCAAAAATTCAGTGAATCCTCACAAATGCATTTTGTCTATTGGGTTACAATTTGCCTAGAATCATCAAATTAATTTTTCAAATTGTAAATAGTTAAAAAACGTTGTTTACAAGAAATGGTTACTGATTAAAGAAATTTCTTTGCAAATGCATCAAGTATAGTAAAAATATGTTAATTCTTTGAAGGTTCACTTACATATTTTAATAAATATTATTTTTAATTGTTGGGTTCTCTTGAACAATGTTTCAAATTATTTTGGATGGAAAGAAGTTTTCCCTGAATATGCCTACTCAGTACCTAAATTATGTATTGGAACATGCCCTAGATATAAGTACAAGACACGGGATATCAAGCTCTCAACGAATATAATTCCGAGCTTTCATAAATACACTCACCTTTCTTCCAGGAATTTTAGATAGCAATATTTTTCCAGCATTTTCTGACGTAAAAATTTTGAACGGGATTCTCAGTTCTCGGTTATCAACACGATAAATTTTACAATCACAAAATTGTAACAGGAACTAGTCAAGACTTAAATTTAAAATAAAAAATAAAAACCGCCTTTCATATTGATCATACCAGTAGATTTGCTCACGTTCACTCAAAAAAAAAAAAAAATGAAAAGAGCCGATGAACTTAATACGGCTGAACAAATTTACTTGAATCATAGCCACGAACACACTCGTTCAACTCACCTTGTCAAATTTTGCATGTAACCGTTTTAAGGACGACACTTAAACAAACTGGCATATCAAGCTGAAAAATTTCACAGTTGATAAATATGTTGCAGGCTACAATTTCTCGAAAGAAGAAAACATTTTTTTTTGTATTTAAACAAAAATGCTGAAATTTCAAATGGAAATTTAAAAAATTAAAAAAAAAAAAAAAATTAGTCCAAATATAATTTATTTTGTAATTTAACATAGGTGAACTTGTAGCCTACAGCTTCGTTATTCACTGTGTTTATTTATTTATTTTTTTTTTTTTCAGTTTTGGTAAATGAATTTGTCTTAGGGCCGAAACTATAGACCTCTTTCGAATGACTACCAACTGCTCACCAATGCTTTCTCTACGGGGATAGCAGTTGGTTGTCATTCGATTAGCGTCGTCCTTAAAACACTAACATGCAAATTTTGACTTTAATGAGCCGTTACGCAATAACTATACGCGAGATAAAAAAATTTACTACAGAAAAATTTAGATACATTTTGTGTTTTAAATACGAAAAAACTGGTGCAAATATAAATAAAAATATAAACATGGTGATGAAAATTGCTGTAAACCGTGTCCTTTAACGGCTACAACCAATTTCCTATTTTCCGAAAGCAACCGACCAACGGTAGTTGTAATATGAAAATCCCTTTGCATATTTATTTGCTCAACGGCTGTAAAGTTGTCGGTTTTACAAATTTGCTTGCTGATCGGGAGTAGCAGTTGACCATTCAGTGGTCCCTGTGTTTCTGATTGATCGTGTTGTTCGGCCAGGATAATACGTATTTTTTTACTGTTGTTCAGTTTGTTTCAGTGAAATGTTAGTTGAAATTATCCAAAACTTGTTATCTCCTTTGTCCAAGCAGTGAGAAGTTTTTATATTTGAATGCCTTTACGATTGTGCGTCTTTCTGTGGTTTAAAATATCGTCTATTGCCCTGTACTTGTGGAATTCATGGCTGTGTTTTTTTTATTTATAAGCTCTGCTATGGTTGATCACAGACTGTAGTGTTCTTTTTTGTCTTAGTAATTATTTTCTTTTCCAGTTTGTTTGATTTGTGCATTGCCATAAAAAAATACATATTGTTTATCCAATATAGGTTATCGGCTGGAATTTCGTCTGATGCACGAAGTCTATCAATCTTTCATTAAACGACACAGACTCATATAGTGGAAAATAATTCATCAAAGAGAAGCTGCAGTGAAATATGAATGAATAAGGCTTATGGGTAACTACAGGAAATATTTTTTAAAGTTTTATTTCACTGCGTGTCTTGAATAATACTACGCATAAACAAATATGATTAGGTTAATATTGAACATAATTATAATGTAAAATATTCAATTAAAAATAAATCTATAATCATATCTTCAAGAGTTTTAAAGTTATGTCATTTCAGGAGCCAGGACAAATCGTGTTATTAAGGGTGATATGAGGGGAACGGGAGTACCTATAAGAAAAACCGACCAGTAGCAGTGTCTTATACGTAGGGAAAGGAGTATTTCGCGAGTTCAACGACCGTCACGTTAGAATCTATTATCCTACGTATACTCAAGCCCCGGCCATTTGTCCACTAGCTGATACTCAAGTGTAAAAACAGACAATGAACGAATATACGGGGCTTCAGTATGCATAGGACAATGGATTATAACATGACGGTCATTGAACTCGCGAAATACTCATTTCACTACTTATACGTTTACCACGTGTAAAAATCGGGAGTGGTCCAAGTGGGAATCGAGCCTGTATCACTGCGGTTGGGGGCGAGTGGTTTGACCACTGCACTGTATAAACTCCCGGTGACAAGAGGAGGGAAATACCCGCTTCACCCTTCATCTGTATCTGACATTACCCTGTGTCGGTTAATATGCAGAGACTGGACAAATTCGTGGGTTCTCTGACCTGTATGCTAGTCTCCAAGAACAGAGTGCACTCAACCAAACAACAGACGATCGTTAGTATAGGCACAGAATAAATGGTAATACACTGTAAAAAAAGTTAGTAATGTTACTCATCATATGTATGGTAATATTACCCAACCTTGAAAGAGAAATGTTATTTCCGAATATGTATGGAAATTTCCTCGAGGTAAGTGTATTCGTCACACAAACCACTCGGAAGTTTCGCTCGCGCGTTATGTCAAATTGTCCTAGAGGTCTTGCGCCAATATGTGATGAAAAATTACATTACCAGTTGAGTAACTTTCCTTGACACGTGTTGATTAATTTTCCCTCACTTGTAGAGGTAATTAGCTTCCATTACATGCAGAGTAAATTTACCTCAACTTTTTTTTCAGTGTACAGATTTGAAATGACAAGGCGGATCATTTGATACGGGCGATCTTTGCCGCTTATTGGCTGCCCGAGACTGTTGATATAGGTCGTTAGGGATAAATAGAGTGCTAAAAACTCAACCGTTGAAAAATTATGACTACCCGTTTTGCGTGCAGTTCAACATTAACTTTAGTTTCCTTTCTACTTGTATGGTTGGCAGCAAGATAGCGCAATATAGTTTCTTGACGTTCCTATTTAAATACAATAATACTGAAACGAAAGCAATCGAATACGATGTAATTGTATTCTATATAATTAATAAACTTTTTTGTATCAAACTATACATTTTTCTACCGACTGCACAATTTATCTTACAAGCGCAAACATCAAGCAATGTGTCCAGAGATGTTAGACATGACCCGTCGTTAGCCGTCACGCGCGGAAAGATACGAATTTGTGGAAAATAGAACTTTATCAGGTCTTTTTTAAGTGCTCACTTTATTCCGAACCGCCTATACCAGCCCCGTGTATGTTTGGCTCCTGCGTGTTACCAGTTTTCCTATTGGCCTGTCTGCCGGTTTGCATGGCAGCTGCCTTACACTGATTGGCAGGAGGCGTCTCCGCCATATTGCTGGCCAGGGAAGCCACTTTGCTAGCTATTACACTTCTGTAAACCTAAATATTCTGTGGTACAGTGATACCACACGACTGGGCTGAAATTTGCTTATTTATTCTTGGTTCAGCGTCCTCCAAGGCACAGACTTAACAACTCAGACTTGAAATGACGTAGCGGCTTATTTGGCACGGACAAACTTCGCCTATTATTGGCTGCCCGTGGCTGTTGATACCAACCCCGCGTCCGTTTGGATCCTCGGCTATTTACCCTATTTTCCTTACGCTGATTGGTGGTAGGCGTTTCGTCCGTATTGCTGCTTAGTGAAGCAAGTTTGCTGGCGTGTGTAACTGAGTGTGTTGATTTACCAACTGTTTCACTTCTCCATTCATAAGTACAGACATGCAAAATCATAACCATCTTTAGTAGAAGGCCGCGGCTTTAGATCTGGCAACCCTACCAAGAAGGGTCATTTTAACACTTATTTTAGCTCTCCAAAGACAATGGTTGTAATCGATTCGTTATTGTGCCCTACATACCGACGAATCAGGGGAAGCTACTGCCGTTGGCGAGACAAAAGAAGTGTTAACATGACCGTTCTTGGCTAGGTTGCCAGATCTAAGGCCGCGGCATTCTACTAAAGATGGCTATGGCAAAATTCGCGTTATTATTTGGTAGCAGACTGAACTTCACTTTCCTATACATAACAGAGCATAATCTGCTATTCAATAGGCCACGAACTTTTATGTGTTGTCATATACGTGTGATAAGTCTTATACAGATATGGGCCTCTCTACCGTGTAAGCATTCTCCGCGGCAAGTCACGACATTATCGGCCATCAGGAGACATCGAACGAGCCTATAGTCACTTGGAGTCTAATCAGCTGTCAGAAAATAACGCGAATTTTGCATGTCTCTATTCATAAGCATTCTGTTTCCAAGAGCTAACTGTAAAAGTGACAGATATTTACAGTTGTTATTCAGCCCTAGCTCGCGTCCAAAACAACAAGCTAATTTTTCCGGTTTCTATAAATATAAAACCTTGCGTGCTCATACGGCGCTTGCCGCTGGCAAACGTGGTTACGTAACAGACATCCCAAACACGCAGACGTTTATAAAAGTGTACGACAAGCAACCTTCACGTTACGTTTGCAGTCACATATATGACAGCAGGTTGGTCCGGGGCAACTTTTACAGGCCGGGATTTTACTAGAAGGCCATAGTTTTATTTCTTTCTTATTATTCTGTCTGGTATTTACTAGCTGAAAATGAATTTAACTGGTATATGAAGCAGGGTAATTTGCTCCTTCTATAAATTTCAAGGCAATAGAACATTTCGCATTGTTATTTGAAAGCAGATAAGACTCTAAATTTATCTGTGGTCATCTGACTTTTGCTGTTGGTAGGACCCGGTAGTTTAAAATTTTTGTACCTGCTTATTTGTCGCGTTTCATTCAGCCTTGCTTCATTGTCAATGATTGGATGTTTTTTTTACTCCCAACGTCTCGAGGTTCTACCCGATAATAACCGACGTGTAGTGCCGCAGTAGCCTAGTTCTGATTGGCACTGTCAAATAAGTATAGATGGTTAAATTTCGCGAATCCAATTACCTACATGCTAGAATCAAATATCCTACGCATACTCAAGCCCTGCCTATTCGTTCATTGTCTGCTGTTCCACTGAGTAGCAGCTAGTGGACAAATGGTCAGGACTTGAGTATGCATAGGATATTTGATTCTAACATGCAGGTCACTGAATTCACGAAATTAAACAATCACTACAAATAAGTGACACCTCTACACAAAGACACGCTGCCAATAACCATAAAGGAGCAGGACCGCGTCTGGAGAGAAGTAAAAGGGGCATTTGCCCCGGTTTCCTTATTCTAGGAAACCTCACTTTTTGGATTAAAAATATAACAAACATTATAAAATGAAATTAATGGGATTTTCTAGAGCTCCAATTAAACCACATTGGTAGCTGTGAAATTAATATTTTAAGTGTAAAGTGCTAGGGACAAGTAACACGGCAAATATTGTTTTGTGGCAGTTACAAAATAGTTTGTGGGTACTTACCCTGCAAAATTTGTTTTTGCGGCCACCACAAAAACATTTTGTTGACACCACTAAAATATTGTGGCCAACACAAAAATATTTTCTTGACACCACTAAAATATTGTTGCAACCACAAATACATTTTGTTGACACCACCAAAATGTTGTGGCCACCACAAAAAAAACATTTTATTGACACCACTAAAATATTGTAGCCACAACAGAAACATTTTGTTGACACCACTAAAATATTGTGGCCACAAAGGAAAAATTTTGTTGACACCACTAAAATATTGTGGCCACCACAAAAACATTTTGTTGACACCACTATAACATTGTGGCCACCACAAAAAACATTTTGTTGACACCACTAGAATATTGTGGCCACCACATAACATTTTGTTGACACCACTAGAATATTGTGGCTACCACAAAAACATTTTGTTGACACCACTAAAATATTGTGGCTACCACAAAAACATTTTGTTGACACCACTAAAATATTGTGGCTACCACAAAAACATTTTGTTGACACCACTAGAACATTGTGGCCACCACAAAAATATTTTGTTGACACCACTAGAATATTGTGGCCACCACAAAAACATTTTGTTGACACCACTATAATGTTGTGGCTACCACAAAAACATTTTGTTGACACCACTAAAATATTGTGGCTACCACAAAACATTTTGTTGACACCACTAGAACATTGTGGCCACCACAAAAACGTTTTGTTATCACCACTAGAATATTGTGGCTACCACAAAAACATTTTGTTGACACCACTAAAATATTGTGGCCACCACAAAATAATATTGTGGTTACTTCAAAATAATTTTGCTGGGTAGATTTTCTACAACATTTTTCTTTCAGTGAAATTTCGCGTTATTAATTGAAAGCAGACTGGACTCCAAACTACTGTCAGCTCATATGAATTTTGCTGTTAGAAGGAACCTGTAGCTTCGTGAAAAAAAAAAAAAAAAGTGTTTTATGCCAACTAGTTTCACTGCGTACGTGCACACCTGCAGCTCTGCTTCGTGGTTAATGATTGGGTGCATTTTACATGCACAACTGGCCACTCACTGGAGCAGCAGCCAATGACGCAGTAGCTAAGGATTTAGTGTATCCAGGACTTAGCAGTCCAGACGGCAGGGCATTAAATATAAAAACTTTAGGAAGCACATGTGTCAAACAGTCTTAAGGCCATGGTAGGTAATATATATTTTATGTTGGGTACCAAAAACTTTAACTTTGTTAACGGAACGCTGTGGAAAAATTCAAGACCACAAGAACACATACGGTGCACAATTCTATTTAGGCGTTATGCAAAATATTACACCGTTCGTTTAAAAAAAAAATATTTTGCTTGATTAGGGTTTATTTTCATAACAAAATTGGTGATACTCTGGGTGCCAAAATCTGAAAAACTATGTGGTTTATTGCTACCAAAAACAGTAGATACAATTCATGATTAGAGACCCGGAAATTTTTGGTAGCAATAAAAAACTTCCCCCCCCCCCCAACCCAGATTTTTGCACCCAAAGTATCGCCAATTTTATTGTGAAAATAAGCCCAAATTAAGCAAAATAATGTTCTTAACAGTAAAGCTCAATATTTCCCTAATGCCTAAGTAACTTTATAGGAATTAGTACAAAGTGTTTTGTCCTGAAAATTGACAATAAATCGATAGGTTATAAAAAAACTATCTAAAATACAGTAACCGAAGCATACGTATGAGTAATTTTGGTTTGTTTTTAGTAAGAATAATATAATGTTGAGAAACGTTTACTGGCAGTACATAATTTTTGATAATTTGGTAGGTGCAAATATGATGATTTAGCCTATTGCAGGAGATATTATCAAATACTGACTATTTCCTTAGTTTTAAAGTTGAGCCTTCTTGTACGGCGTTATTCCTTGGCAAGTGACAAGTCTCAGGGCCGTGATTGTCGAGGGATCAGACCTCTCGTTGGCCACCAAGACGACCCGGGTTTAATCACGTTATTTTCACGTTGGAAACTTGGCGGAAGCTGCCGTTGGCCAGCAGGTTTTCTCGGGATACTCCCGTTTCCCCCGCCTCCTTCAGTAGCTGCTCCACGCTCAACTCACTCACACCTCATCCATTCTGTCCGGACGGGCGATAGGCATGTCTCGCTAGTCGAACAGCCGGCTCAACATTCATCCCAGCCTTCTTTCGTACACGTGACCCTGCCAGTAGGCGGGAACTCGTAATGGAATTTAATTTTTCAGTGGCATGTCTCCATACGAGACGGCCACTAAAAGTTGTCACGCCGTAACTGCCGGGCGATTTCGATTTTCGAGCGAAGTTGGTGCAAAAAAAATGTCGTGATTTTCTATGGTTAGAGGCGCTGGAAAATCGCGGGAATAGTTGACTGTTTGCTAGGCCCCAACGTGATGTATATAACACTGAATGTTTTGTATCAACATTGACTATCGTTTATTTGTAGCATTTTTTCTCTCTACAACAGGCCCAGTTAAAACTTTACAGCTTGGACACACAGCGTGTGTGATTTGTCCCAAAACTGTTCACATGTGTTCGGGAAGCGAACCCAAATCACCGTAGTGGGAGCGACGCTTTGACAATGTTTTTCTCTGTACACATATATTGAGATTTATAGTACACAATATTGTATCATCTAACCAACAGTGCAGAGACACCAGTTCTGTACATTTCTTACAACGGAAAGGACTGTCCTACAAAAATGGTAAAGATATATTTTACTGTTGGTAGAAGACCAGAGAAATTTTACGAAGGCGGACATACACTATGTCTGCAAATAATAATAGCTGTTTCCGTCGTGTTACTGCTTGTGTGTTAATAAAGGTATATAGGGGCCTCGGTTGGCCCAGTGGCTAGAGCACTTACCTCTGACTAAGCGAACCGAGTTCAATTCCCAGAAGCGTTGCCCCAGATTTACAAATGTGGGAAACGTCCCAGATGATGCCGTTTGACGGCGGCATTACACATTGTTCGATTATGTTCTCTGTTTGTGATACTGAACTTATCAGCTTTTTTATCATGTTGTAACTGTGTACAGGGTGTCCGTAACGTCATGGTGCACTTTTGAACGGATGGTGAATATTTGACCGGTCACAGGAAAGAAACAAAATATTATAGAAGTGTGAAATCTGACCAAATAAAAGGATAATTCTCCAAGTTTCTGTAGTATGATGTGAACGCACGTGCGCAAACAGGTGATGATGCAATACCACGATATGCGGATCAGCCGCGCGCAATGACTTAACGGACAAACTGTACATCAAAGAAAATTGTACAATATATTGTACAGGTAGTAATATTAAAACAAGAATTTACTGTTTGGAAGCTACATTAAAACGAATAAGGCTACATTTCTGATAGACATAAAGTACTTCAGTTCTACCACAATTGTTAACTGCTTTTCAAATATTCGTTAAGTAAAATTAAAGTTAAATAAAAAGTTTTCGTTGCATGGTTCAAAGAACCATAGACGTATTAGTACAAACTGCGATACTCTAACTGTAAACATGTTACTAGCTGGCTGTTAGCCAATGGAGAGCCAATAAAACGTATCTGCACTACTGAACGCTATGTAAACATTCCATTTGGGATTTTTTAATAACTGCAGGTAGTGGAAAATTTCACTAATATACTTAAAGGTTGTCAAGGTTCTCAGGAAACGTGCCATTGAGTTTCTTATGCAATCACGTCACGAGTCTTAAGACACGACCATGAATGATTCTGAGTGAATCTGAACAACTACGAAACGAATTCCGTGCGACCTCGTCAAGGGTTATAATCGCTTGGGGGTACCAGTTTACGAAGACACTGCTAATGTCCTGCTAAATAATTTGACGTAGATTTTCTGACGCCATTTTGGATTTATCAATTTTTACTTTTATTTTTGTTTTTATTATATTGGCTATATGGCATAAATCAGATGTGTCCAACTCATGTAGGCTATTTTATCCTGTATATGGCACAGAAGAGGTGTATCAAACTCACCTTGACCGCGAGTTGTAATTTTGTGGTGAAAGTTATGCAGTCGTACATTATTTACGGACTCACTTTCCTAACATCTACTGTACATAATCTAGGTTTTTTTTTTTTAATTTTTGCTTGCAGTTTATAAAGTGATGTAAATGCCCCGATATCACTTAAACCACTGTGTTAAAATTTTAAGACAGTATAATGTAGACGTATTAATTAAAGTAGATTAATTTAAGGTTGAGGGTCTGTTAGGTTTAGGTTATATGATTTATGAGAAATATTATTTTTTTTTTAACTATTCTCAAGTATTTTAAGAGGTGAAAACGGCAACAAACAGCCATTATCACTTGGTACAATGACAGGAGCTGAGTCGGCCGTAGCCTTTGTTAAGGAACCATCCCAGCATTCACCTGGAGTGATTTTGGGAAACCATGGAAAACCGAAATCAGGATGGCCGGAACTGGGGATCGAGCCCGGGTCCTTCCGAATTCGAATACGGCTATGAAAGTGCTCAGCATATCCTGAACAGCCACTACGAACTTGCAGCTCGGTACGCTTGCGCTGTGCAACACCTCGTTGCTTCTCTGTATAGTTATCCTTTCTGTGCCATCGTCGAAAACACCACAGATAGGACACGAGAGGCTCGTATGACGTGAGCGCACATCCGGGTAATTAGGAGCTTTACGACACGACCGAAGAACTGGAGAGGCTCTAACATCACGAGTTACAAGTGGCATACACGCAAAAATAAGACTCCTTAGCAGCAGGAGGGAGAAAAAAATGAAGGGGGGGGGATTTACGACCAAGAGACGCAAACATAGGCTTATACTTATTTTCGTCTTACAACTTCAATACTTTTTTACAGCTACTTAAGGGCATTCACATTCTTTAGGGTAATCCTAACCTACTTCGGGAAACTAGTGCTTCGAAATTCAGCATCAGAAATATGTTAAATATTTAAATTGTGGTATTATTTTTTATATCTTGGTCACTTATTGCCGAAGCTACTTGCCTGCTCTCTGTCGGTTACGTAGTAAACTCTGTATACAATTTTGTGAAGCCCGCAATATGGTTCATCACGATATTAATGTATATCACCATATATGGTCAGTTTAACCTAATGTGTGTCACAATGGATGATAAATTTTACAGTACATACTGTGGAATAGACACTTCACGTTATTCTAGGAAGCAAGAAAGTCTACTGACACAGAACCAAACATACTAATCACTTAAAAATTAGTGTCCCCCGAAATGTAAAACTTTACTGAGGTTATGAGAATCAGAGTACACCATTTACAAGCAGGTATGCTTGTAACAGGGCTTATAGCTGTGCATGTACTAATTATTGCCTGAATTTTAATAGTTTTTCATTGTGTTACGACTTAATATCAAAGGATATTTAATACATACACGAAGCCTGCAGGAAAATATTTGTTTTAATACACAATTACGCCACTAATACTGACCAATGCTAATTTTTACAAATTAGTAAAAATGGTATTCGCTGGCTAAACAGTTTCTTTAGCAACTTCAAGAAAGAAATTTCTCAGGAATCGGACGACTTGTTCGCCTTCCATCAGTGCGTATTAATTTCGCACTGAATTTTGTAGTATAATTCAAAATTTACCTAAATGTTAACTCCTTAATTAATTTCCATGATACTTCATAACATACTGTGTTCAAGTGTCGTTAAAGTTTATTTTAGAATGCAAAATTACATGGTAATATATCACAATTGGGACATTTGCATTGCAAAATATAAAAATAAATTAAATTCTTTTAAACAGCCTAGTTCATTATTTACAAATTTAATGTTGCACGCTTTTTTGATTACTTTTCTCACACTTGTACTTGAGAAATGTTTACAAATAAATTCGCCAATCGAGAAACCCCACAGTTACACTTTTTTTCAATATTATATTTTACGCAGGGATTGTTCCCTCGTCGAATGTTACGCCGTTTACACATCAAAAGACACATGCCCGCGCCTCTCTGCACATAAGAAGGGAATAGAAAATAATGGTTCGTTTGAGAAAGCCCACATGTCCAGCTGACTGTGAAACCGTAATATGTGTTTCTGTTTACTTCTTAAAGTAAAATGAACACATGGGTTTTGCTTGCGTTTCTCAAGTTTCTTTCATTTCTTTCTATTATAACGCAAGGCATTTGAGAAACATCGTATGTCTACCCTACACACATATATGCATATATACATATACATATATATGCATATATATATAATCTTTTTGTAACGTATGTGTGTTCCTATGCCGTTCATCCGATTACGGCGAAACGTTGTTGAGTGGTTGTGTGTGCACTTGCGAAGATTTCTGTTAAAAAATGGGCTGCTGAGGGACCGAAAGTTAACCCAAAAAAATGTAGTAAAAATAAAAACGTTGGTGAGTCATTGTTAGGGACCCTTGTTTTTCGCGAAAAGAATTTTACCTCACTTTGTTTCAGTGCCTTTCGTGCACATCTGCAGTTCTGCTTCGTGGTCAGCGATTGGGTATTTTAAGTCTCACTAGCCTTGGGATTCTACCGGCAAATCACAGACGTGTGGTGTTGCAGAAAAGTTTTTGTAATTGGCTCAGACAAATTAGATAAAGCTCTTCACACAGAGATGCTGCCAATAACCATGAAGCAGAGTTGCAGATGTGCACGTAAGGCACTGCAACAAACTGGGGCAAAATTATTTTCGCGAAAAAACAGGGTCCCTAGGCATTGTATATTCTCTCGCAAATGATAATGTAAATACAATAATTAGGGGAAGGTATTCAAAACACGACAGAAGGGCAGGAAGTGTACCAAAAAAATGTAAAATAACTTTGGTAAGTTGTGCGTGTGATCGCAAAGGTTTCTACCAAAAAATAAAACACACACACAAATTATGGTTAAGGAGGGGGTGGTTGCAAAACGGGGTAGGACGACAGAATGAGATACCCAAAATATGTAGTAGCCATTACAACGTATTTCGGGACAATTAGTAAATAATTATGTATTATAGTCGCCAGAGCATTATTTTAATTCCAGTCAGCAGTAATTTACTTGGTAGATGATTACAAACCTCTCTGAACCATTTTTACTATAGCAATGTTTGTTTTTCTCCAGAAAATCATAATGTTTATGGACATGTGGGATTCCTCAAATGACATATGCGAATATATAAAACATACTTAAAACATTGAAAATAAATTTTGACAGCTTCAACGCTTTTAAGGATATTACTTACCTAACTCGCGGTCACGAATTTCGAATGGAGAAGTTAAGTTAAAATTAGTTACTTCTTAATGGACCACTATATTGAATAGATCGTTGGTAAATTAATAGTCTCAAATTTTAAGTAGTGAATTTTAACATTTCAAATAATTTTGTATGTTTTTATTACTATGCCGTTTACGTTTATATTTTTTCTTTGATTTTTCCTTGTTAGTGTAAAAATTTTATCAATAATGATTTTATAAATTGTTTTTGCTCATAAGCATTCACGTTGTTATATCAAAATAAATAAGTTTATGTTAATGAGCCTAACTATAAATTACCGCATCAAGAAAAGAAAACCAAATGTGTCTAATATCACTCACACACAAGTGTAGCTTCTGTGAGCGTGTTGTTTCCCTTTTTATAAAATAGAGGAACATATGAATGCTGTAATTTACAAATGGAAATATATACAGTTAAAAAAAAATTACTTAATTATTTCAAACTAATAGTGTTCTAGGTAAAATTTCAAGAGATATATTGTGACAGAAAAGAGTTTTCTAGAAATTATCACACGTGTATTTATTTTGTGAAATCTACATTTAAAAATTAATTTTATACATTTAGTGAGAAAATTTCGTTATCAGTAGGCCTATGAAATTGATGCACTTCATTAACATAATTTATGAACTAACTCAGCGCAAATTTCTTTAATTCAGTCGATATCTAAAATCGTAACCGTTTTGAAAATAATAATTCAATATGGTTAAAACTGTTTTCAAAAAATTTTTGAAACGCTTGTACGATAGTTATGTGCTCTCCTTAAAGTTCAAAAAAATATTTTTTTGCAAACAATTTAAGTAAAGGATCTTATTCCTAATGTATACACTTTTACAAAATAATTGTCACACAGTGAAAGTCGGAATCGTAAAGATTACACGGTATAAATCAAAACAGAGTGTCTTAATTTAGTGTGGCGAATGCCTTTAAAATATTCGAAATAAAGTTTTCATTTTATCTGGAAAGAAATATTAGTGGAAGTACGAAAATCGATGTAAAATTATATTTGTTTAAATTAGATGATGGCCTCTTTTAGGGGACTGGTTTGGTCAACACTCACATTTTTCTTGCTTAACATCGAATATTTATTACTTTTACTTAAAAAAAAATTTTCACCTTAGTTCACTCTACTAAATTTATCGAATTTGAGAACAGTTAAAAAATTCATTTTCAACTTAAATTTTACATAAGTTACCACCTCACTAAATTAGTCTGTCCGAAGTACCCTGTATGGCCACGGAAGAATGTGTTTAATTATTTCAATACTTTTTCAAAAAAAAATCCACATATGACGTAAGATACTTGAGATTTTGTTTACCAAAAATTAAGCATATCTAACCTTGAAACAATTGGTAAGTAGGGACAGTAATTTTTTTAAGGAAATGTTGGTTTAGAAGTTGTCAAATTAAACCATCATTAATTAAGTCTGACAACACGCACAGATATACATGCCTTTTCTGGCATTTAGACCCAGAGACTTGCAGTAGGAAGACAACGCCTCTGAAACCTTCGACATCAAGGCCATCAGACGCCAGATACGTTCGTGTGTTGTGGATTGCTGGTACAGTTGAACATGGTCAAGATAGTTATAAAACGATTTTAAAAGGTCGTGTCTCGAAACAAGCAAAAAAAAAGTTACACGTTACATAATATTATGTTTTCGCCGCCAGTCAAAACAGATGCGAGCATTCACAAATAAATCTCCTCCATTTCTCGGACAAGGTACCTGTTTGTTACGTTAACTCTCGGCACAAATTGCACGTGTCCGTATACAGCATTCTTATCTGCAAGGCCACACATGTAGTGCATGTCAGTCTGTTCACTCAAGAAGTACATATCCTCGCAATTCTACATAACAAACATTCGATTTACTCAGACAACTGCCTGTCATAGCTCATAATACACACGTCGACAATGAACACTAGACATTCGACGAACGATAAAAACATGACGTGACAATAGAGGCAGTAGTAGTCTATTGGACGCTATTACATGCTCCAACCAATTACAATTTCCTATCTACCTATCTTCTATTATGACGTAACAAATCTCTATTCAAGACAATGCTTTCTAGTTTCTACTTTTTTTTTTTAGCGAAGTTAATTTTTTACGCCTAAAACGAGAGCAGATGTAAAAAAATCTGTCTGGCAGTTGTCTTTAAAATCGTCTTCTCCATGATGACCGAATTGTTCAAGGTAGTAAATACTATGGTTTTAGCTAATTACGTAATTAAAGAAATTCTGGTTAACTGACTTTTTAATCGAAACCCTATAGTTTCTTACTAAAAATATCTAGTATGGCAAAATATATTTTAAATAAATCTGCCAGACTGATTTTTGTTATCTGCTCTCGTTTAAGCTTTAAAAAGAATTATTGCGAAGACAGTATAAACTAAAAAGCGTGGAGTCTTTCGAACCAAAGATAATATTACCTATTTTGTCAGTTTTGGCGTAAGGAGAATATCTTCAAAAAGCGTTACACTAATAAGGTACATCTGTTAACTAAAATGATTGAATTTAGCTACGGTTGCGGTGAAGTATCTGCCAAAAGGTACCAACATAATTGACGGTATCAAAACGCGTGAAACGGAGATAGGGGTGTGCGTCTATTATGTGACCTAAATAGTTGAATGATTGTTCCAGCTAAGCGCTTGATGAACACGTGGAAGTTGAGACACGCGTTTCCTACGACGGCGAGTGATAGTTCGGGTCCGGCAGCTTACTTCGTGACCAGAGGCCAATGCGCTGTTCTTAAGTTTGGACGAGGGCTCGCGTGCGATAGTCACGTTCCTGGAGGAGGTCCGTGATCAACAGCCACGATCAGAACATCGCAGCCACGCCTCGGAGGGTCTCTGTGACCGAGATCACTAAAGCCTATATTACACTGCACGTTTCTGTCGTGCATGCTCCTGTACATGATTCTGTCACGTCCAGAGGGCAAGGTAAGTGGGTTTTACGTCTTGTCGACAGCGTGGTGATTATAGACGGTGACACAACTTGGTACAATGACAGGAGCTGGGAGAGGAATCGGCCATGGCCTTTGTTAAGGAACCATTCTAGCATTCGCCTGGAGCGATTTCGGGGAACCATGTTCCGGGGATCGAACCCGGGTGCTCCAGAATAAGAGTCTAACGGGTTACCGCCACTCTCGGTATAATCTGCTCAAAATATCTCATGTTCAAGGTTGATCTTGAATGGTAACGCATGATCTTCACTCACGAAGGACTCGTACTGAATACACGGCACTGCCTTTATTTGTGTTATAGAAAATACCTTAAATAACAATACCGGACACTCTATCTGATTATTGGAAACTTTTTTGCTAGCGGTCCTAGAGAGAAGTGTTTTAGATTAGATGTTTCCAAAACTTTGTTTTACATCTCTTTGCAGTGTACGTAACTTTAATATCCATAAAAAATAACAACAGAGGGCAGTACATACATTTTATATTATGTCATGGTTTCAATCATTTTTCACTAGGTGGACGATTTCCATTCTTCTCAATGCTGAAACATAGAAGTTTCCAGTATTTTAATATAAGTATTTGGTTAACCTACAGCTTCAGAACGAGTCTCCATTCACAGTGAAACAAACATTTTGTGGATATCAATCAAAATATCACATACATTTTGGACAAACAAATTAAGACCAACAAAGTAATTTGGTTTTATCTGCAAAAATAATTTTTTTCAGGTCGTTCAGTTTTCGTAAAATTCCAACTACAGCCTATATTTCACTCAATGCAGTATATACTGAGTCTCATTAAGGAATTTTATTTTTGACACAGTTGTTTTGGCAGTATCTTTTACAGGTGTCTTTACGAAAAATGTGTTTTCCTGCGTTACATACGAGTCATGTACAAACACTTTCAGCTGACGGTAAAACTGTACAGTATGCAAATAAGATAGCCAAACTTTGCAGTATATAAATAAAATTGCCAAACTATGCAGTATATCATAATGTAATGCTAGAGACATGCACGTTTCACGTTGATGACAAGCTTTCGAATTCACTGGCCTAAACTTATCTGGATACACTCAGTGACTTTGTTAGTTCCGGGTTTTGATGTTCCTGTGACACCCGTGCAACAGGGTAGTGGACATTTGACAGTTAGCCTTATATAAATGGCTGGTAAAATCGTTCCGTCGCGCCACACAAACTGCAGGCACACAGCAAAAGTCAGACGAGCACACAGTGATTTGAAGTTCAGTCAGTCTGCTGTCGGATAGTAACGCGAAATTTTGCAGGCCTATAACACTGGCGAAGCGTGGCCACCTTAGAAAATGAAGCGGTATTAGATCTTACTGTACATTCGGAGCTCGGGTAATAAGGGCGTTCAAGTGGCAACAATGCATAATGTTATATACTTGTGTGGCGTAGTGTTTGTTTTATAGACGTTACTTGCTACTACATTTCCCATTTGTAAAATTTCTTTAGCTTTCATAGTTTTCTCATACCGGCGTGTCAAAGTCAAAATTTACAAGTTACAGAAACATAGGAATAACATAAACAAAGTGGCTGACTAGAATTAAATAATTCATTCTCAAACAAAATATTACAGGCCGTATGATAAAATATTAAAAAACACACAACTAAATCCTTTTGTCTCTTTTAAAAATTGCCATAAATAAAGTAAATTGTAATCATTTTCAGATTTTTTTTAAGTAGAAAGGAAATTTATTGTGTGTTTGCAAAACTTTAAGCATATGACCCATAATATCTCATTTCAGTGTAAATTATTTCATTCGAGTAAGTCACTTGGTTTTTGTTATACCTATGTTCCAATAACTTGCAAATTTAGACTTTGTGATCCCGCTATAGAAAGACTATGAGAGCAAAAAAAACTTACAAACGGGAAATGTAGTCATAAGTTAATTCTATAAAACGAACACTATGCCGCGTAAATATAAAATTATACATTTTTGCCACCGTTAAGAGCCAGTATCACTAATATTGATGCATTTTTCTTAATTTCTTCCTGAATCCGAGTTCGGCAAACATTTTTTGAACATACTTTAATAGAAACTTAGAGAGTTACATTACCTTTCGTTACGCACATTGTATTCGAAATATTAAAGCGTAAGTATGATATAATTAAGCTTATCCAAAATTGAAGGTAATAAAATATCTCTCACGTTGTAATTTAGACTAAATCATTAGCGCCAGTGATTTTTGGTGAAAATAATTCAGCACCACTTTGTTTCAATGCCTCACGTGCACGCTTGTACCTATGCTTCATGGTTATTGGCAGAGTGTATTCGTTCAGAGACGTTGCTCATTTGTCTGTGCCAATCAGAACAAGGTTACCGCAACACAACACGTATGTGATATGCGAGTAGAACCCAAGGCGTTTAAGAGTTAAAAATATCACATCGCTGACCATAAATCAGAGCTGCATATGTGTACATAAGGCATTGAAACAAAGTGGTGCGGAATTATTTCCACCAAAAATCATTGGCTCTATAAATCACACATAGTATCAATTTAATCAATGCCTCTAATCGTAAAATGTAATGTTTCTATTACGAGACATTGCCGATAATTACGTACCCTTAATTTATTACAAGTAAATGTATAACTTCAACGAAACAGGTGTCACGGCCTTTCAAGGATCGTACAAGATACAATCAATAGTTAGAAGTGGTTAAAAATCGCAAATTCAATGACCTGCATGTTAGAATCAAATATCCTATGCATACTCAAGCCCCGAACAATTTTTCCACTAGCTGCTACTCCGTGGAAGAGCAGACAATGAACGAATAGTCAGGGATTGAGTATGCATAGGATATTTGAATCTAATACGCAAGTCATTGATTTCGTGAAATTTCATCATCCCTACCAATAGTGTATAATTTGTAGGGACCCCTGTTTTTCGCGAAAAGAATTTTTCCTCACTTTATGTCGTTACCTTCCGTGCACATCTGTAGTTCTGCTTTGTGAGCAGTGATTGGATATTTTAACTCTCACGAGCCTTGAGACTCTACCGGCAAATCACAGACGTGTAGTGTTCCAGGAACGTTATTGTAATTGTCTCTGTCAAATAAGATACGGCTCTTAACATACACGCTCTGCTAATAACCATGAAGCAGAATTGCAGATGTGCACGTAAGGCACTGAAACAAACTGGGGCAAAATTCTTTTCGCGAAAAACAAGGGTCCCTAATAATTTGCTGTGATAGTAGCCATGTTACTGGAGAAGATGTTCCTCGTCTCTTGCACGCTACTGGTTGGCTGGTGTACCTACGCCTGCCAGTCTAAAGGTTCAACAGACAAACATTCAGCGTTGTGTGTAGTCATTGCCAAGTATCGCTTTACGTGGCACACATCCACGACTCGCCACTGGTTTATAATAATGGCTAGAAAATGTGAAAATATTTGGTGGCAAAGTAGTCCCTAAAACACATGTTATGTAACTGGACGAATATTATTTCACACGGTTAAACTTTTTACTGACGAACAACATACGTTCACAATTGGCATTCGAGAATTCTTGTTGGTCCAGTCAATTGCGGACACACTAATAACGATAAAATATTGTCGAACAGAAAATCTTTCTCTGAAGCCCTGTACATACTATCCTTAAATTTCTATTCAATTACTTTCTTATTTCGGTTTATAAACATCGAAAGCGATTTTACACTGGGATTATACATCAAAACTTCTGTGTTGCATACACACTGTTTACTAACAACTTTCGGTACATAATGAAGTGAGTGAGAGATTTTGGTCAGCGCTTAACATCAAGGTCTTTAGAGCTGGTGGGGTTGATATGATTCGAGTATGGAGCAGCGCCGGAATGAAAGGGCGGGGGAAACGGGAGATCCCCGAGAAAACCCGCCGCGGCATCGTCCGGCACGATTCCCACATGCGAAAATCCAGGGACTGACCCCGCCGGGAATCGAACCCGAATCGCCTTGGTGGGAGGCGAGAGGTCTGACCTCTCAGCCACCGCGGCCCCGGTACATAAAGAAGAAAAATATGTTCGTGATGTTGGTTGTTATAATCCATAAAGTATTCCTGAAAACTATTTCACAAACAAGACACGTGTGTGACTCCCAAATAAGTTACACTATCTTGTATTATTTAGGTTTTGATAACTCCGGCAGCCGTTGTTTAGCAGGAAACAACAATTTTATTTCTATTCAAAATACATTGGCAACCCTGCTTGCTTACTTCGTATGCGCCGTGGCTGTAAGTATGCACTGCGCATGCGCGTGAACATACACTACAATGCAAAATCGGACGAGCTCTTTATGTGAAATTAAGTACGGAATTCTGTCTGGAACCAGCGAAGTTGCGGTACACACTGTCGCAGTACTCACTGTAAAAAAACTTCCTTGAATGTTTAGGAAGTTATTATCCCAGACGAAGTATCGTACAGTTACCTACTTCGTCTTGTAAATATGCAAACTTTTGCAGTTGTTATAATACAAGTCTGGTATCTTCAGTATACATTTCACTGTTTTATAAAATGTTTAGGAGTGCTACCATGGATTTCTGGGAAACAATTCTACCATGCCTACTTTCTTAGCGCTCCTATACGCACGTCTGGTAAATTTACAAACTATTTTTAGAGTTTGCACAGAATTTGGTACGGGATTCTATACTGGCCTATGGATAGTGTGTCCCGGGCTTAAGAATGACTAATGCACAGTCGCGTATAGCATACTTGTATGTGTCAGGGTATGTTGTACTCCACGACGTCTGTACATATTCGAGAGTTGCCTATTAGAATTGGCATCACACTCGAGCCTAGCCACTACCGATAGGGCACTCGTGAATTTGCACAGATGTCGCAAAGTACAACTTACCTCGCAGCACACCCACATCATGTCGCTGCTAATGCGTGAAAAACGTAATAATTCGCAGGTTCACTGACATGTTGCCTGTCTCCAAGAATATCTGTGCTCTCAAGAAGATAACTCTGCGGCCCATTGGCTGCACGCTGACACAGTGATACCACATGATTAGACACGAATTTAGTTGCTTCTTAATAGTTAGCTCCGTGCCCTCCATGAGGTGTCAGATAAGACCAGGGCCAATATTCTAAATGATACGAATTCACAGTTGATAAGTTCTATCTTTTGCCCAAGATAAATCACGAATTTTTCAGGTATCTACTACTGCATAGCCGTATTCAGTTGAAGGTCTCGGCCTCTGATGTGACAACCCTACAACCAAGAGTCATGTAACAAGCACTTCGCTCTCGCAAACGGCAATGGTTTTTCCTGATTCGTCCGTTTATGTTGCATACAAACGAGTCATAAGTTTCGGTGAATGCTGGAAAGATTACTTCACGTTTCCTCCCCATATTACATTAAATTAACACGGTGTGAGATGAACAGAGAAAGGGGTTTATGGCTAGCTATACAATACAAACACGTGAACATTTGTTTCGATTGAAATGGACGACTTAAAGTACACGCCCCCTGACGTCACACCGCAGGGGAAATACTGTGGGAAACAAAGCTTGTTTACAAACATGCTGATTTGTTAGTTGGTAATTGTAGAATGCAAAAATGTTGCGCATTCATAGATTTGCACGTATTAGTTTCAATTTCAGGGTTAAGATACCCAAATACATAAGATTAATGTTTACCTGAAAAAACGGCAAATTCCGAACAAATAATCAATTTTCTTACGTACATCTCATTCGGGACATGTGTAGCCAAACAGCTAAATGAAGGTTATGTTCGGCTGCGGTATCCATGGAGATAGGAATTGTATCCGACATCTGGCTGAAGCTCCGCCTCTTTTCAAGTCGTCCATTATGTCACGTGTCATTAGTACAGGCACGAGTATTTCGCGTATTCATCTGGCAACAGCCTAGATTTCTCAATTCTATACGTGTACCGGCTGAAGCCGAATGTCCATCGGCTTCTAACAGTACCAACGTGTAGCACACGATATCCCCACGACTTATCTTTAGAGGTACGTAAATTTCGCAGATACATTCCAGGTCAGGTTGAACGCCAAGTATGTATACTTCATTGTCATGTCTGTGACTTGCTGGCGGCTGTTACGAAACGCCTTTGACTACTGCAAGCCAGTAGCAAATAAGGAAATAATGCTAAGTGCTCGCTTGCTACCTGCTTGTACGGTTATAATTAGGGACCCCTGTTTTTCGTGAAAAGAATTTTGCCCCAGTTTGTTTCAGTGCCTTACGTGCACATCTGCAATTCTGCTTCATGGTTATTGGGAGCTTGTATTTGTGAAGTGGCGTTTCTCATTTGACGGAGCCAATTATTATAACGTTCCTGCAACACCACAAGTCTGTGATTTGCCGGTAGAATCCCAAGGCGAGAGAGAGAGAGAGAGTTAAAATATCCGATCAGCCGATCACTGACCACAATGCAGAATTGCAGATGTGCAAGTAAGACACCGAAACAAAATGATGCAAAATTCTTTTCGCGAAAAATAGGGGTCCCTAGTTATAAGCCAATAAACTGTGGCCAGTGGGTGTATAGGACTGACAAGTCTAGGCTGCTGCCAGATGAATCCGCGAAATTGACGTACCTCTACTTATCTTCTTATTCATAACTGGCCTGCAATCGTCAAATGTGTGTTAAAACCGCTCTCGTGTCTAATCACAGAAGGAGGAGTGAAGTTATATGTTATTGGCGTTGAACCTGGTGTAGAATCAATGTGCGAAATAATCGTGCCTCTAGTCATCAGTAGAGACTGGAAAAATTCGCGCGTTCACTAACCTGTAGGCTGGCATCCAAGAAGAACTGTGTATTCGAGCAGACAACAGTTGTTAAATAGCTGCTCGCTGATACAGTGGAATGTAGCATGTTAATGTATGTTTTTATTATTGAGTTAGAGACTTACAGCGTATGTCAAATAAGTAGGGCCCGGTAGTTTTCGCGTAAAGATTTTTGCCCCACACTGTTTCACTGTCTTACGTGCACACCTGCACCTCAACTTCATGACTATTTGCAGAGTGTTTTTGTGCAGAGTCATTATTCATTTGACTGTGCCAATCAGTACATAGTTAACTGTGATACATCACGTCTGTGATTTGCGGGTTTAACCTCCAGACGTTGTATGTTACCGCATCCAATCACTGACCACAAAGCAGAGCTGCAGGTGCGCGCGTAAGACACTGAAACAAATTGCTGCAAAAATCTTTTCGCGAAAACTACCGGGCCCTACAAATAAGTCAACACTCAATTGCGAAAGTGACACGAGCTATAGTTGCTGGAATTATAGAATGCGCGTAAAAGAAAACGCGAATTTTAAAGGTCCCTAGTCATCAGCAGGGAGTCACGATTTTGTCACGAAAAGAGATGCATGATTATTGGCAGCATGTCTTTGTTTAGATACGTCTCTCATTTGAATACACCAATCAGAATACGGTTGTTGTGACACCGCATGTCTGTGACTTGCCAGTAGAACCCCCCAAGACAAGCGAGAGTCGCTGACCATGAAGCAGAGCTGCAGATGTGCACAAAAGTCATTGAAACAAAATGTTGCAAATATCTTTTCTTCACAAACTCGTGGCTCAGGTGAAATTCAAGCCAATATGAAAGTGTAAGTAAATACGAACCTTATCTTGGACCATGCATGCGTACTGCAGCAGCTGCCAATGGGTAAACAGCTGAGTCTCGACTATGTATATAAGCACAGGTGCACTATGAATTCCGTTGAAACCGTCAACTTTCTGTATTTTTTTTAATACAAAAAAAATTTCAATGCAACGTCTTTGTACGTGTCTAGTTGTAGCCCGTGACACTTTCCTTCAGAGTGAATTATTTCGTTTTTGTAAGTCTAATGGTTTTCGTTTCTTGTATGAAACGGTTTTATGAAAATTTTGGCTTTTAGTTGCCATTATACAAAAACCATAACAGATAGAAATTTTTAATTGCTGTAAAAAGGAGTGTCAATGCATGTCAACAAAATTAACAATATCTCATACAAATATAAACATCATTAAAAAAATTTAAAAAAAAATTGCGGGGACTCCCCTTTTAAGTCTGGATGGTTCATAATTCCGCGCTTAAATCATCAGTTCGTAATTGTAGGTTTCTCGAAGCAAATTTGTAAGAATAAAAAAACAGCGATCGTAGACAGTAGTTTTGCCAACTATCTGAGCAAAAATTTTCCTCGATTAACGTTATTCTGAACAATCTCTGACGCTGAAATCACGTACATTTAATTGCGGCGCAAGATATCACGCTTAGCAAATGCATCATTCCGGGTAAATGTTTGCTCATAAAGTTGGAAAATATAATTATCAAGGTTTGCTGTTTTGTAGTTTTTCTATATTGACTTTCAAAATGTATACATCTCAATTGAAGATTTCAGCACTTATTTATTTACGAATCTCTTTGAAAGCCATGCTCTCTTGTTTTCTATCTTTTTTGCGATATTAATTTTTACGCCCAACGGAGAGCAGATATCAAAAATACGTTTAGCAGTTTTGTTTAAAATCGTCTTCTCCATGTTGGCTGATTTTTTTCTAGGCAGTAATTACTTTGATTTTAGCTAATTATGTAGTTAACGAAATACTGGTTAGTTGACTTATTAGTCGAAAGCGTGTAATGTCTTGTTTTAAAGAAAATTAGCTGCCACGGCAAAAACATTCTAAACAAAACTGCCAAACAGATTTTTGATACCTGCTCTCGTTTAAGTCTTAAAATAAAGCAATTATCGCAAAAAACAAAAACATTAGAAACAAGAGAATATAGCGTTAATGGTGTTGGTTACAAGAAATATTTTCTATTCAATATAGGCCTATAAGTTATATCAAAATCTGTTCTACTGGTAAACGTTCTCTGTCATTGATGTTCCGTACGTCTGAAAATGTATGGTGTAGTATTTGCACAACCACAAATCAAAGTTTAAGTTTTACTGTTTTTGTGATGCACAAACTGGGAAAAATTACTTAAGTACAGAAACGTGTTAAATTACACTTCTACTTTAAAACATATATCTGAAATTAAAGATAGGGTTTTACGACTTAAAAATATTACCGCAAGCTATTTTATTTTTTTATTTTCACTCACCTTTGTAAGGTTCTCAGTAAATACATTATTTTTTGTAGACCACAAAACCAGACAAAACTTATGATTTAACATGACGTTTTACAAAATCTATGCTTTCAAATAATTGTCCTGAAATAAAAATTAATCTGCCAATTTTTACTATTTTTAACACCCGTGAAATAACAATTATTTGATAACATTTTGAGGATCGAGTTCAAATTCAAATCGAGCAAAGAAAGTACGCAATTTCATTTGTCCTTGTTTCCTTATTCCGTATCGATAGTGATTCACGCAGTTTATCTGAACCTTCAAACATCACTTAATCACGCCGTGAAAAATTTGGTCTCGTAAAAATATAATATTTAAAAAAAATACGAAAATAAACATGTTAGATTATAGTGATATTGCAGACGAATTTAAAATATTGTTAATTGTTATGACAAATTTTATCTCGTTATTACAAAAGGTTGTGAACTAGCCAATAATAAAGAATGTTCATTACAGTAAAAGTACCCGAAGGATTTTAGAAAAATTAAAATCTCTATGAGAGTTACACGGACATTCGAGAATTTGGGGTTTTCACAGCGATAATAAAAACTATTTATTTTTTTCTTTGACTGTTTGGATTGATATTCTGACTTGAAATTTTAAACCATTATTTCTTGAAAACCAAGTTCCAAAACCTGTAAACAAGTAAAAAGTTCGAAAAACTAGCACCAAACAAATACCGTGCAAATGTTCTATTTCACAGTTTTGCCAAAATAAATAAAAAGAATTCCTGACGGAGGCGAACGCAAATTCGGACACGTTTCATACCCTTCTGGCAGCCGAGTTCAAGAGAGATTTTTTGTCACAGCCTCGTAATAGTAATTGATGTTTACTGCTGAGAATTGCTACCTGCCAGTGACCCGCAGAGTTAGAGATAAAACAGCTGAATCACGCGAGGGGAATTACTCGCACGCATTGGGAAACCAATTGCTAGACGAGGCAGCAAAGTGACAAGGAAAACCAGCTTTTGTCTAACTAGGAGAATTATTTTTTCTTTCTTTGAAGGGGCGTTGAACATAATTGTGTTAAAGCTCATGTCGATTATTTAAATCTGAAAGTTTTTGGAGGCCACAGTAAAAAAATTAACAATCCGAGATACGTTTTTGTCAACCATGAGAGCGAAAATAATTGCCTAAATACACGCACCTTTACCATAATTTCTTGCGCAAGAAACAATGGAAGAAAATTATACTACGTCATAAAAAATCACTTAGAAACACATCTCTATAATATGATTGTTAGTGATGATGACTTATCGCGGGAAAACTTGACTGTCTGTTGAGTTTCACGCACGTTCAGCTAACCAGAAGCTTTCTGTTTATAATATTGAAAACATATTTGAATTAGATGCAAGATGAATATTGCTGATATTTAAAGTAGTAAAATATACAGAATGTTGCGAAATTCCATGTCAATATTCTAGGGAAACAATCCTCACGTGAAGAGGAACAAAAGTGTTATAAGAACGTAGGTCCAAAAACGCAGCGCATACATGACGTATGGTTGATTGCGCGCGGGTAGGATCATGTTGCTGTGTGGCATCATTACAGCAGTACATAACATGTTACTATGCCACACACTACGCCACTAACACACAGACAGTAGGAACAACTGTGACACAGCAACATGATCCTGCCAGCGCGCTATCAACCATACGTCATGTATGCCAACTGTAGCGCAGAAACGGTGCGTTTTTGTACCTATGTTCATATAACACTTTTTGTTCTTCTACGCGTGAGGATTGTTTCCCTAGAATATTGACATGGAATTTTGCAACACTCTGTATAAAGTGCAAATAGGAATAAATGCTTATATATAACATTTGTTATCGTACCTAAAATGCCATCAATCACAGAATCTTGTCACATTTTACTCAAAGTTTCTGTATCTAAGCGAAAAAAACTATTAAACTTGGTTCCTAAAAATTTTCGTTCCAAAAAAACACAATTGTAAAATTTACAAAAAAAAAATACGTTTAAAAATATGCACGAACACTTTTTGATCAACCCATAAATATGTATAAGAATATTCGCTAGTCATTTCATGCGTAATTTGCAATATGTTCTTGTTGTGGTGCATTTATTTTCTAAATTCTTTCCAAATTTTTTTTAAATACAAAAAATTGCAGCTTTGTGCTTTAGTGATTATTTAATATATGTGTGTGTTGGTATGTAATGTGAAATTATTGCTGGCCTAGATACGACTGCGAAATGAGGTACGTTGTAAAATAAATGGAAACAACTTTTATAATCCCAAAAACATATAACAAAATATGTATGCGTAAGTATAGAAAGCTGAGACGCTATAACACTGTCATCAAACATTTGTGCCTTTAAAGAGCAGATACGCACTTACTTATTGTTACAGAAAGAGAGACTTTCAGGAAATGCAAAGAAAGAAGTTACCAGAAATATTTTAGGCTCCAAGCAAACGACGGAGAAGCATTCAAATTAAGAGAAAAAAGTAAAAGACAAAAAATATGGAGACATTTACTTATTCAGATACTTAAAATGCAGGCTAAAATTTTAAGGACAAGCTCAAGCTGACTATCCTGAAATGTATTGGAGTGTCCGTAAAATTTTTGGGTACCCTGTTCTGCCCCTTGAACCCCGTTTTGCCCTCCAGCCCCTTAACTTTATGTTTTTAGTAGAAACCTTTGGGGGAGCACGCACAACTCATCAAAGTCTTTTTTTTTTTTTTTTTTTTTTTTTTACAAAAATTTGGATATCATCTAACCCTCCCTTTTCCAATGGATTTTTTTTTTTTCAGAAACCATCTCGGGCGCACGCACAAAAATTTACCAAAAAAAAAATTTTTTTTTCACTAAATATTTTGTACACCCCATTCTGACACACTATCCAGTTCCCCCTCCCCATTATCAGCAAAGTTTTTTTGGTTTTCTTTCTGCAGAAACTTTCACAGAGTTGCACGCACAACTCACTAAAGTTTCTTATGTCCTAAATTTTTTGAGTAGCCCGTTCTGATCCCCCACCTCGCCTCTCCCCCCCCCCCCCCCCCCCCCCCCCCC
>PNEQ01133470.1:0-41679 GCA_003012365.1 Medauroidea extradentata | reverse complement strand
AATCGATATATATCGATCCCATAGCTTTTTATATAGCGACGTGATTTTTGTTTAGGATTGATGCTTACTCAAATACCTAAAAAGTAATTTCAGGAATTTTCGAAATTTGCCACCTAAGTACGTGAAAAGGGGTGAAAAGTGGTGAAAAACGTTTTCAATTAATCGTCGATATATCTTGAACCCAGCGGGCAAATGTTGTGTTTTTTACGTCCACGAGATACCAATAAAGTATTCTAAAACGTGATTAAAGGGTTTTTCGAAATTTACTCTCTTAGGTGGTGAAAAGACCTTGAACGTGTTTTAGATAAATCCTCGATATCTATCGAACCCGCCGAGATATACAATTAATTTTTGCTTCAGGATGATGATTATAGAAATTATCGCAAGACGGTTTGCAGATTTTTCGAAATTCGATTTCTCAATACTGCGCAGGGGTGATATGTGCTTTTTTAGTGAATGATCGATTTTGATTCGACTGAACGGGCTAGCGATGTGATTTACACTTCAGTTGGATACTTATACAAATGTCTAAGATGTAAATTTAAAATATTTCAAAATTCGATACCCAAAAGGGTGAAAAAGCACAAAATTTGTTTTCCATCAACCCACGATATCTGTCTAACCAGTAGTGATATTGAGGTGTTGTTCGCGTCAGAGTGATGCTTACGTAAATATAAAAAAAAATATATATGTATGTATTTTTTTTCTTTATTAGAAACGTGATTATTAAGAATTAAACGTTGTTGGTCAATAATCAAGGCAGACGATCGGAAAAGCAGGAACGAGCAGCGAGAAACAACCTATACAGGAGTTTCACTCTACAGTAACCTATCGAGACAAGGTGTTGTACAACCTCTATGAGTCCAGGACATATATATATAATTTTTTTTTTTTTCATAAATTTTATTTTCATGAATTATTTCGACGTTACGTGACGCAGTTGTTTGTTAGTCAGGTCTAAAATCCGGGAGATTCTGGGCTCGAATTCCGTTAAAAGCTGCGTGCGAACGTTCAATTCTGACACACAAAAACTACAAGGCAGATCGAATTAGTGCAATTTACATGTAGTCTTTAAAAGGGGTAAAATTGCAGTTCGCTTTCCACTTAGGTTCCTCTACAATATCACCTGACATATCGTCGGTATACTGCTGCCGTAAGTGATTAAGTCATAAACGCTATTTCGTTTAAAAACAGTATTAAATTGTAGATATTAACAAAAATTTGGTATGTTACTATACTGTGACACAACAGTACGAAATGACGAATAGACTTTAAACTTGGGCAATTGTTCGTGAACAACATATACATATTCCTAGCATTTTTATAATTTTATCTCATTTTGACTTTGTCACTTTTGGCAGTAAACCGACGATATATCATCTCACTAATTTCAAGTTTAGGGCACCAAATACGTTTCCGCGAAACCTTTACCCTCTGAAACTTTGTGATGTCAATAAAGTTAAAGTGAATATTTTGAAAATATGTAATTGAGGGCACCGTCACCAATGGTTGTGCATAGGGTAAACGGATGTTTCTCATTCGATTAACCTCTTACCTTAGGTGTCGGTAATTACCCCACGTCAAATAGGCATGGCTATAAATAAGGCCCAGGCGAAGTCGCTGTTAGTGGCAGGGACAAACTTAAGACTGCTTTTCGCGTAAACAGCTATAGGTACTTATCCTGCTATAGAATTAGTTCAACTAGCCGCTTGGACATTCTAACACTTGATGACTGAAGTACCAGTCTTGTGTACAAAGAGGTTTTTTAATTAAAGTAAATATTATTAGTTACGAATAATACTCGCGAGCAAAGCCGCGGGGGACTGCTAGTGGATTTATAAATTGCTTGACATTGGAGGCAATCTTGACCCTCCTGACTAAAGTGATGGGTAGAGTTATAAGTGGTTTGTTTTGAAGATGAAGGACTGATAAATGATTCATCCGACATATTGTAATGTTCTCACATTGGATTGCTGGAGCAGTGAATATAAAAGTGCTACACACCAGAGTTTTGATAGAACAAAGGTGTTCACCAAGGGAACTCGTATGAGTTTGGTTTATCTAGTGTGCCTAGTAATTTGTTTCGCTCGTAATTTGTTTACCGCCAAATGCTAGTTATATGATGCCATGTTGTTTTATGCATTTCTTGACATAACCCATGACACTGTTATTCAGTGTGAATTATTTCGTTTCTGGAAGTCACTTGGATTTCCTTTATTACCGTAATGATAGTTCTTCCTGAATATGTTTGGTTAGATACAGTCGAGCGTCACTTCGGCCAAATCAATAGATTCTTCGCTCGTGATGACCAGCTGTGTGTGTGAATGTGTGTGTCTGTGTACCTCATCTGGAGATGACGTCCACTTGGATAGAGATAATGGTCGCAAACGCAAACTGTTCGCCAATGTTCGCAAGATGTTCGCTAATGTTCGCAACCTGTTTGTCAATGTTCGCAACATGTTCACCAATGTTCGCAAGATGTTCATCGATGTTCGCAAGTTGTTCGCCAATGTTCGCAAGCTGTGTGCCAATGTTCGCAAGCTGTTCGCCAAAGTTTGCCACTGCTTCGGATACTGCAACGAGCCATTCACCCATGTTCGCCAATGCTTCGGTCTTGTTCGCCACTGCTTTGGCTAAGTTCGCCAATTTCATGACCACTTTGGTAGAGACAACACATGACGAGCTGATCGCTGGTCATTGTGAGCACTTCAGCTGAGAGAGACAACAGCATCTTCGCTAGTGACTGCGAGCACTTTGGCCATGGTGACAAGCTTTTCGCACACATACACGAACTCCACGGCAGCGCTTAACTCATCATTAACAATAATGACAGCAACATTTGTAGCTGTGTCGTAGGTGTGGCTTCAGTTGCGAGGACTTTGTATTAAAGATTGAAATGAGACGACACGAAGCTTATGAGTGTACGAAGACTAGGTTTATTATCTAAACAAACACTATGACTGATCGGAGTTTCATTGTTATGGTTGATATATGAAGATTGTATGTATTCAAGAGGAATTTATATAATACTTATGCAGATTGTATATTTTAAATAAAAATTTGATTTTTTTTGTAAGTTTGTGTTTTTTTACCCTAAGTGATTGATGATAATAAATATCAGAAAGTATTAAAAGTTCTACAAAAGCATTTTACATTAAATGTGTAGAAATGTATAGACAGGAAGAAAACTAAACTTGTATTGAAGTTGGTCTTGAGATATGAGATTACATTGCTGTGTAGAGGGAAAATTGTATCTGTGTATATGTGGATACGAGAGTGTAATGTTCAGTTCAGGCAGGCAATGAGTGGAACACTGGATAGTGAGGTAGAGTTGGTAGGGAGTGGAGTGGAGGAGGGGGTGGGTGGTGGTGGATGGGCTGGAGTGTTGGTGGGGGGTAAAGGGGGGTAGGGTTGGGTGGTAGGTGGAGGAAGGTGGTACGGTGAGGGGTGTAGGGGAGGGGTGGTCAGCATAATGGATATGTATATGATAGGTTAGTTCCTTGGAGGGTGTGGTGATGAACGAATGATGTCCGCCATATTTGAAAGTTGTAAAAGAGTCTTACATGTAAAAAAAAAAAAAAAACAAGATATTTTAGATATTTTATTAATTTTTAAATATTTGAATGGTTTTATCGGCAGCCGATCGAGTGTACCTATGTAAGTGACAAGATATGTACTCGTTGGTGAACTATAGGAAATAGTTTGAGTGTATCGTAATTTGTAAGAAAAATAAAATAACTTAACAATTTAAAAACAAATTTGGTAACTGATAGATTTTATTGGAAATCGATCAGCTAAAACTCAGATTTGTGTGGGACTATCGGGCCTACAGGAAAATGTCCCTTGTGTGTTATAAACAATTCAAAAATCATTTTATTAAAATCGATTTTTGAAACTGATTTATTTTATTGTAAAACGATCGGGCATTGCTAAGATGGCGGTGAACATATGCACATGACAGTATTGGATTTTAAAGAAAATTAAAATTCGTCAATAATATTAAGAACTAAAATTTTGAAAATAAATTTTTATTAATCGTTTTATTTATTTTGTAATATTATTTATCAGTGATGCACGAAAATAATGCGTAATCTGCCCATTTTGAGACGATATTGGGAGTTGCTGATTTTGAGACATTCACGAACTATATTTTGATGAGTCGAGGGGAAAAGTGAAACTTTATGGGAAAAAAGGGAAATTTCGTGGGAACTTTAGAGGAGTTTTGACCTTCTGGTGACATGTACGGCGGGTTCAAGGTTAAGATTCAAGGTCAAGGTCATCCAACATGGTGGCCGGGGCCATGACGTCACAACATGGTGGGTGGGGCCTCATGGCTCCTCACACCGACTCCTGCACCAACTCCGAATATTTTATACTATTATTGGCCAAACCTATGTCAGAGTTGGGCCATGGTTTGACAAATATTGTTTTCGTGTTGGTATTCAACCAAAAAACAATGTTGGTTCGACATAGGCCTGGGTGTCATGTTGATGTCAGGCCAACGAAATTTTCCCAACATTGACCCAACCCAAAATTGCTACTCTGGTCTTTCCGTCAAGAACTTCTCTCAAAGTGGTTTACAAAATTAAAAACTTGAACAGTATGCAATAGGGTTGGTATATAGAGGTTACTGGCTAAGTACAGCCATTTGAAATTGATCTTGAATATTGTAATTTTTGACTTTTTTGATCAAACCCAAGGTTATAGTAAAAAAAAATAGTAAAATTTTGAGGAAATAATAGATATTTAACGATGCTATTTTAGTATTTCCAATTGAAACCTTGAATAAAGTATCGAATTACAGAATACCATGTCGTGTACAAATTTCATACACACACATATATATATGTATATATATATATATATATATATATATATATATATATATACACACATACACACACACACACATATATATATATATATAAATTAGAGAGAGAAGACAGTTACCGAGTGAATTTCAAATTGCATCGTGACAATAACGATATTTTCTGTGAATGGTAAATTACGATTTCCACTACCGTGATTAAGCGGTAAGCTACTATAACCATCCAATTGTGTTTGCGTCGGCTTAATTCTATACGATGGAAAAGTTTTAACGCTTAAGTTTTTTGTTATGTAAACCCCTAAAGGTGCCCACCTACTGGCAGTGTGTTTGTGTGAGTGAGGCACGGCGACAAGGGCGATGTTGACCGGCTCCACTGGTGCGGTATCACTTCTACTGCAAGACACTGAAACGGCATGCAGTGGTTTCGTAGATCACTTACCTAACTGACACTTTCAGTTGTGATCCCATTTTTTTGTTGGTGGAAAGATTTAGACGTGTTCAATTTCAGGTTTCTAGAGTAGTTTCACACTTATTCCGTCAGTATTTTGTCATGAATAATGGGTTACATATATATATACACACACACGCAAAGGTTGTTCCTGGATTACAGCTACAAATTGTGAGATTGTGATTCCGTATCAAAATTGTGGTATAGTTACACACAGGAATTTTCGCCTGGCGCTATTTTAAAGGGAGATATAAAAACAAGCGCCTCTTTGTGCAACATGCGCTCAAAGTTTCAATAAGGGTGATATTTACTGATGGAGAAACACCTCTCATCCTGTTCTTAACTTACGCACAGACAGGTTTATGTACAAACGTGACTATTTGGTTGAAATTATCAAAGATACACACAAATGTAATGACGAAGATTTAATCAGCGCTTAAGGACGTTCACGTGGCAGGAGTGAATAATTTTATATTTTTTCGACGTAGTGTTAGTATTATAGACTTTACTTGTGACTACATTTTTCAATTGTGAAGACTTTTCAGCTCTCATAGTCTTACCCATAGCAGCATGTCAAAGTAAAAATTTTAAAATTACACGAACATACTGCCTATACGCAGACTGGCAAGGCGGACATGCTTACCATAATTGTCAGGTAAAAACGTCGCTTTGTAAGGGTGGATACCTCCCTTACAAGTTACTGTGCGATATTTTTCGTATGTAATTTTTTCTAACCCATTTTGGATAGAGCAATTGAGCACTTCCAAAAACAATGTACGCAGTATTGCCTATGCTCTCCTGGTACTCTATCGCTTCAGCCAAAACTTCGCGTGCATTTTTCACGAAAACTAATAAAGACGCCCTTCTCTTTCTTGTTTCCTTTTTGCACCACGTTGTTTTGTACTCTGTGACTAGATAGAGCGGAGAATAGAGCTAACTTCACTCCAGTAAAACTATGAGCCCTAGACAGTTGCAATAAGAGGACCATTTTTATTACAAAGCTCGCATTACTCAATAAAACATCGTCAAATGTTCCACTATCCCAATGGCACAAACGTTTAGTCCACTTAGAGTGTGGCCACCCCTGTTCTTTTAGTAATGGCTGAAGGTATCAACCAGCATTTGATGTGGGTTTGAAGACTATTATAACACAAATCAATGTTCAGAATATTGTCGTTTTACATAATTCTGTTTCCGATATTTAAAATAAATACGGTTTTCAAATTCGATATTCTGCGGCTCATTACTCCCACAATATTACACTTAGGTACAAAGTGTCCTACATATGTCCTACTTTATTTTCCATAAGGAATCAGCTCCCTGCGATTGTACCTGTAGTTCAGGACCACTCTGTATATATACACTCAAAATGTCCCATAAGTCCGGTCTCATGGAGCAAATAGTAACTGGCGAAATATGGAATGTTTTAATAGTGTTGTAGTGTAATGAAATGTTATTGGGCATAAGAACAATGCTACTACATACCGCACAAAATGTCTTATATATTTCCTGCTTTATTTTTCACAAGAAATCACTTGCCAGAGTTTGTCGGTGTTCTTTGTGAACATCCTGTGTATATGCGTGTGTGTGTATATATATATATATATATATATATATATATATATATATATATATATATATATATATAATGTTTTCAAAACGGTGGCTATGTTTATATTTTCAGTATTATATTACGTAGCTAAGCGTGTGTGTGTGTTGGTGTGTGTGTGTGTGTGTGTATGTAAGTATTCCAGATTCATCGAGCTTGGTATATTTATACTACATAAAAAGCCGTTTTTTGTGCTTCCTGTGTTAATATTTTCAGAACGGCGGCCGCGTTGACATTTTTTGCAGATTGTGATATATCTAAGGAAATATTTTTCCGAATTTCTTCAAACTTGGCACACGTAAATTGATTAGTAAGCTGCCTTGACGTTTGTGTGTTTTGTTCATTTCGTATTCATATTTCCAAACTGGTAGATATATGAACATTTTTCCAAACATAAGAAATATCAGAAGAAACATTCTTCGGAATATAATCAAAATTGGTACACATAGTACCGGTATTTAAAAAATGACTACGTTTACGATTTATTGTCCATACTTTGTTCGTATTTTCAAAATGGAGGCTGTTTGAACATATTTCGATCACACGCGTTATCTAAGGAACCATTTTCAGGACTACTTCATATCTGGTACACATATAGAACTACAATAATGTTTTTGTTCATACCTTGTTTGTTTTTTCTCAATGTTTACACAGTGACGGAATTTGAAATTTTCTTTATCACATGAAATAAAGGAATTAGACAATTTTTTGTTACGTGAGATATCTAAATAAAGTATAATTCAGAATTAAATCTAGCTTAGTGCGCACGTAGTACCTAATACAGTGACTTTAGTTTAACATATTTTTTTAATACCGCATTCAGTTCTTATAAACTGTCGTCCCTCGATTTATTTTTTATCACATGAAATATCTGAGTATCATTTTCATAAGTTTTCGTCAGACTAGGTACATATTTAGTACAAAGAAGGTAACGCGAATATAACTTTGTTAGTTTACGCAATGTTTAGTTATACATACATGCATACGTACACATATACGTACATACATACGTACATACATACATACATACATATCTCCCCAGTTATGAACATTTTACGAAGGTTCAACAGATGTATGTCAAGAACTACAGTACTGACAGAAAGCAAACTTTGTATTTATGTACATTATTATCTAACATTGATATAACTAGCCTTTACTGTTTTAGGTCCACAATGTTAGAAGGTAGCATGAGAATAAATTAATATATTGTTACGTAATCTCTGTAGAAGTACGTAAACGATTTTAACAGTTATGGCTATTTGCACCATGGTGAGAAACGTACACTTTATTACGTTGTTCTGTTTTAGATTTTATATGCTAGTTTAAAAAAACTAGACATCAATCTATGTTTTTAGTGTTAAATTCATAATATAAAATAATTCTGTGCTGATTGTGGCCTAAATATAGGTACCGTCAAAGTCAAGATGACCGTTTGCAAAGAACAGCTGATTGTGTATTTTATAATGAAAAATCTTTATTTATGAGCATCATTTTATACTCCAACACTTGGATTTCATGAAAAATGTAACAGGTATCCCTTAAATGTATTCGGAATACCTTGATAATAGCATTTGAGAAGTATTTGTTAATGAAATGTAAGTTTCGTCAATAAACGGCGTTTCTTGGGTTGTGCAAAATATTATCATAAATTGTAAATATTTAAATAACGGGTCTGATTTAGGAATATCTACGCGATATGCTGTTATGGCAAAAATATAATTATTTATATCGCAATGGTTTATTTAAAAAAAATTCTCTCTACGTGTGTATTGTGTATTGACAAAATACTTAAAGTAACGGAAACGTAAAGTCAAATTTTAAAACAAAGAATTGTGTACACGCCCTTAAATAAGGCCTCTTCGCCTGATGGCTGTACCAATAAACTAATTTCGTTTTGATTGTTGAATTAGCTATTGGTACAGTATTTTTATTATAGGGCACACGATTGTCTTGGGTAGTTTTCACCATACGCGTAATTCGGGGGTGGCAAGGGGTGGCAATCGCCATCCCAAAATTTTGTTGATAGAGAACATAAAATTCTCTTTCATAGCTTAGGAATACAATTTTATTTGTGCATTTTCTTCCACTGTTTTTTTAATTTAGCTAATTATATAAAATAATCAATACAAACGTGGAAGCGGTTCGTTTTCCAATTTTTTTTTTTTTTTAATCTTTTATACCTAGTAATCCTTGCCACCCCAATCAAAATGGTCAAATTACGCCCATGGTTTTCACGTACTATAGAACAAAATGTCTAAGGTTGCTAAAATGGCCAAAAGAGGTCTGTGCTGATAGTGTGTTTTTACTACTTAATTAAACTTTTGATCAACTTTGTTTCAAAATGATTTAACGGTTTTGAGAAATTTTTCCCACGGATACTTTATTTGCTTATCAATATGCTTACTTCGCTATGTTTCTGTTTATCTTCGGAGGTAATCCTAGAAGAGTGAGAATTTCACTGGAATGGGATATACTGTATTTGTATACGATGTATTATGTTTTATGTCCCGTATGGATGGGGTAAAATGTATATTGTGAAAAATAAAACCTTAAAGTAAAGTAAGCATCTTCCGCTGAGTTACGTTATGTAAGACGTTAGTGCAGTAATCCCGTGTAATGTAACTGCATTTATAGTCGGCAATGAATAGGCGAAGATCTCGGGAGGGGGACCGTCTCCGTTATCGGTCTTCTCGCCACGTGAGCGGTCGCGTTTACAGAAGACAGCGGTGATGACACATAGTTGGTAAGGGAAGTGTCTTGTCACATGCCCGGGAGAAGGCTGAGGAAAACTACGGCCGCGGGTGGGTAAATTTCCGCTCGGCGGCCCGACTTTCCAGGACGCTGGGCACTGGACGACGGTCGCCGGCGATAACCCCGTGGTCACACGCCTGCCGGTCACCGGAGCGCACGTGGTCCTCCCGCGCCGTCGTCTGCGAGAACCAGAGATTATACAAACACACATCCGGAGCAAGACGCATGGCGATTGACTCAGGGGCGTCATTTCATGTTTTTCCAGGGGGGGGGGGGCAAGATTTTGTTTTCTGACGACAGTGACCTTGTTACATCTTTTTTATTAATTAAGCATGTATAAATTAGATACTTTAATAATAAAACTTCAGTTTTATGTCCTTAAGTTAGCATTATTTACATTTAAATATACAAAAAATATATTTATACACAAAAATTCCAAATCCAGGGGGGGCATTTGCCCCCCCCCCCTGTAGCCCCAAATGACGCCCCTGGTTGACTTTGAGCCGGAAGGGGGAGGAGATCGTCTGCCATATTGGTGCGTGAGAAAGTTATTGGTTAGGCCTATCAGTTTTGATAAGACTCTCTAGCCACTGATTGATTTTTCAGTGTTAATTAATATTAATTCATTCATTTCAAGGACCACCATCCTACCAATGATTAATAGCATCTCTATCATTTAATTGACGTGGAACGACAACTCAGAGATCTGGGATATGCCTACAAAAACTGGATTAATTTCACTTCAAAAATCTTTCGTGATTGGATAACTATTACATATGTATGAGAGGCAGTGCACAGAGGAATTTAGTGAGAGTGAGCTAGGTACTTTGCATTAGTGGGCTATTCCGTTTTTTATAAATTGTTTCCCATTGCTCGTATGGATACGTACTGAGATATTTTTATATGTTCCTGTAGGATACTGTTTCCTCCGTATTTAACGGACGGGAATGAAATAACACATATATTACTATCCCCCATTCTGCTATTCGAATATAGGCATGTATACCTCTGCTATGTCTAATATTGTGTGTAACACACATAAGTTTGCTTTTGTTGTTACGAAGGAATATCAGTGATGATTGTGGCGTATTTGAATTGTAGAATATTGGCTGAGCTCAGATACGTTCGGTATGGCCACTCTAAAAAATAGTTTGTAAATTTACCAGACGTGCGTATAGGAGCGCTAAGAAAGTAGGTATGGTAGAAAAGTTTACCAGACATCCAAGGTAGCACTCCTAAACCTTTTTATAAAGCAGTCAAATGTATACTGAAGATACCAGACTTGTATTGCAACAACTGTAAAAGTTTGCATATTTACAAGACGAAGTATGGTAACTGTACCATACTGCGTCTGGGATAATAACTTCCTAAACATTCAAGGAAGTTTTTTTTTTTTTTTTCACTGTAAAAAAACTTCCTTGAATGTTTAGGAAGTTATTATCCCAGACGCAGTATGGGGCAGTTACCATAATTCGTCTTGTAAATATGCAAACTTTTACAAATGTTACAATACAAGTCTGGTAACTTCAGTATACATTTGACTGTTTTATGAAAAGGTTTACGAGTGCTACCATGGATGTCTGGGAAACTATTCTACCATACCTACTTCTTAGCGCTCCTATACGCACGTCTGGTAAATTTACAATCTATTTTTAGAGTATAATATGAGCTCCAGAGCTCTATTTTGAAGTATTTATAATTGATGTAGCTTGTACTGCCCTATACAACATCATATAATAGACACGTATGACAAGTGTCAATGGACTAGCAATGATGATACACTTCTTGTTATAAACAGAACAGTTTTTTTGGACATACGTCATTGTGAGCGAACGTAAAAAAACTGTTTATAATACGTAACCATTGAAGCAATCGTTCAAAGAACACTTCTTGTATTGCATCCTGTGAAGTATACCTACAATTGGTGTGACTCTTTATGCTGAATGGATAACATGCGCTAAAATAGTTTTCCACACATCCAATTCTCCTATACTTCTACGGGTATAAAACAGCCCACAATGTTTCTGTACTGAAGCTGAAGTGTGGTAAATTACCCTTTATGAGTTTAAGTGAAAATCAGTCATTAACACAATAAATGTTATCGAAAATTCATTTAGAAAATAAATCTTTAAAACTGCATGACGTGACTGGATGCGATAAGACACAAATGACCTTGAGTGCCGTTTGAATTATGCTTAGTTATATGTACTTGTACGTATTTATAATTTAAGGGTTTGTTTTTAGCTCAGAGATATACTCAAATAAACATTCATTAGTGCTTTACTTCTCTCTGAAGTAAAGATTGCACTTAAACGGAATATTAACAGAGCGCGAACAAAACGTTTCTTAAATTTAAAAACTGACAATAACTTGAAAAAAAAAATTAGATTTATCAAAAATTTTAAATAATATCTATATTTGTACATTTAGAGATAGTAAATTAAACAAATAAAACGTATAGTTATAGATATATTATATTTCTTGAAGTCAATAATTGACCAAAATCATAACTTTTTTAAAAAATTAATCTGCATAGTAAACCCTATTTTCAACTAACTGTTTCCGCGCGACGGGAAAAGATCACAGCCAGTCAAAGAGCGTTACATCAATTTTACCATAATGGCATTTCAAAGTCAAAACGTGCATATTTTTCGTTCTTATCCACGTGAATACCAATGAAGATAATGAAATCAAAGGAATTCGCATTTAAACTATATGACTGAGGTCAGTTAAAATCCATTAAAAAATTATTTTGGTTAAATTATTAAAAATAGCCAAAAATACGTTTCAGAGTTTTTTTTTTTTAATTCTAAGATATTTCGTAATGTTATTATACATGTCAAGCAGTACTACATAACATGTAGTTTCAATGCGATTTTTTTTTTTTTTTCATTTCATCGTGTTCATTGGTTTTAGCGCAGAAACTGACTGAGCTATTTTTTGTAAGAGAAAAATGTTCTCCCAAGTAACGTCTAAAATTATTTCTTACAAATACAACATAACGATTTTCCCTCACTTGAACGCCCCTGAAGGTCTCGCTCTTTACTTTTGCAGTGGTTTCCAAAATATTTTAAGCGCAAATTTATACATGTATCAAAAATTCATTCTTACAGTTTTAACATTTACATATCATCGTTCGTATCTGAATGTTTCTGTAGCAATACAGATTTTTAGAATTTTGATCCTGAAATATCACATATTTTGTGGCCAAAATGAAGCAAAACGTTTTGCTAGCAAACAGTGTATTATTAAAAATAAACGCTCTGAAAAATTGCATATCGTATGACTGATAACAGTCTCAAAAATTTTCAAAGCATTTGATTAAAAAATATTTGAGTTATTTGCAATTGTTTGAAATAAATAAAATACCACGGTCTTAAGGGGGAAAGCTAGATGCTACAATTTAGTAATCGTTTTTCTGTAATAACTTCGGTTTTAAAATATTTTTGGTAAATGTGGCAGTGTTGATGCGTAGAAGATAGTTATGACGAATTTTGGAGATCATAATTGTGTTATATGGCGATCTTATACTGGACTTGCAAGTATTCTTGAAAGGTAACCTATAATTCCCTTGCAATGATTCTGCATGACAAATTAATGAAAGATTTCATTATTATTTATATCAAGCAGTTTATCAAGAATATATCTTACGTCTTGTCAAAGAGAACATTCTGATAATACAACTTGAATAAATGTTATGTCATGAAAACAAAAATGAAAGAAAATTATCTAATACCCCCCCCCCTTAAATCTACGCGTTCGGATTAGTGTCTGCAGCAGCACTGAAATGTGTGCTTATTTCTCTTCAGACGAAGCAGTGGCCCCGAAGACGGGAGATGACCTCTGACCTGGGCATGTTATCTCCTGAGATAATCTTTCAGTAGGCGGAGAATACGTCTGGATACGGCATTTAGACCCGCCTACAACTCTCTTGTCTTTTTTCCCTTTGCGTCAGTTTGTATGAACTATACACACTACTATAGGTCATTCCGAATGAAGAGAGCATTTTTTTAAACCTTATTTACAGATAATTTATAGTTTCTTGCCTCTTTTTAAATACAGTATAACCAAAGCAACCAAAGTACCGTAACAATCAAAGTATGTAAGTCCATTCAAAAGTCAACAATCGAATTCATAATAAATAATATTTTTAAGTGATTATTCTGCACAAGATTGTCTTTAAAAAGTCTCACTTTAAGGCGAACCAGCTGTACTCGACCATAACGTCTAGTCCTCACGTGAGGGGAAGAAGCGTGGTGTTAACAGTAGGTAGACAGGACAACAGGAATACAGTACACTCATACATTGTACAGTGGTATATATTGAGAGCTTACGTGAAGATAATATACTACAATGTTGTATTTCCAACGACCTAAGTTTGAACGTTCTACATATTTATCGATCCCCGAACTCAAATGCAAATGTGTTTTTTGACCAACTAAAATATATAATTAAAAAAGTTGTATATCAAAAAGGCCACACCGTAATATGTTGTGATTTCAATGTTGACTTCAGCAGTGCAAACCAGCACTGTACTCAATTACTTTCAAACAGTACAACTTACTGGCCTTAATATCAGATCCAACAAGAACTGCAAACCACAGCGCAAAATATATAGATAATATTCTAACAAATACTAACTAAAATAATATCTGTGCATGTACACATGAAACTACACTATCTGATCACTCAGCATAAAAAACCACTCTAAACTTGAACTTCCTACTCTCGTATAGTAACAATAAACAATCTGCTTTTTTTTTTTTTATCCAAAGAAGCATTTTTAATCATGTAAACTTATAGACTTTTAACACACTTCTCTATCATGAAAACTGTCAAGATATCGCTCACATACATGAAAACTCTTTGTAATACAATTATTACAAGATTCATGCTACACTTTAACAACGCATTCCATACTAAAATTGCCAAAATAAACAAAAAACGAAAAATCTAATTGAATGACTAAGGAATTAATTACACCCATAAATAAACTCTAAACTTTCAAATGTAGGGCAAAAATGAGTAAAATTCCATTGAACCACTACAAAAATACAACAAGTGTTACAGCAAAGTTGTAGAAGCTGCAAACAAACTTGGAAGTTATATAAAAGTAAAGACTACCCACAATAAAAAATAAAGCCACGTGGACTGTTATAAACTCAGAAATAATAAAACACTCCTAAAGTAGAAAAAGTCAGCTCAGATATATATGGGAATATAGTTAGTAACGGCTCAGAATTACTCAAAGTTTTGACATCTACTTCTCTACGATATCACTTAAAATTATTTCCGAAAGAAAACAAACTACCACAAATATGATTGCTTTTTCTCTCACCAACAATTAAAGATATTCCGTTTTTATATTTTCAACAGTTACTGAAATAGACGCAGCAAATGTTATAAATAAACTGAAAAACAATAATTTGGTCGGACCAGTAACATTAAATGTTACAAGATCTTGTATGTTTAACATAACAATCTTACTCACTCATTGGAGGGTATATTCCCTGATAGACTTTTAAATTTCAAAAACAATCCCGATTCACAAGAAAGGGGATAAACTAAATATTTGTATTCTCCAAGATATTAGAAAAAATATCTACAACCAATTAATATCTTTTTCACGAATAATGGCATAATAACCAGTCGCCAATTCGGTTTTCGTAAAAACAAATCCACCGTGAGACAACAAATTATTTGTTGCTGGAATTTTCGTCGACCTATCAAAGGGTTTCGACTGTGTAAACATTGGCGTACCGTTACAAAAATGTACACGTATGGTATACAAAATACAGAAAAAAATATTTTAAGATCTTACTTAAAATGCAGAACCCAGATTACTATGTTATTACAAATAAAAATAATAGAAACCAAAATGTCACCTACACATCTTCCACAACGCAAGTTACTGTTGGAGTTCCCCAAGGAACAATTTTGGGCTCATGGTTAGGAAAATTTTGCAAATTCAATGACCCGCATTCTAGAATCCATTGTACTATGAATACTCAAGCCCCGTATATTCGTACATTGTTTGTTGTTTCACTGAGAAGCAGCTAGTGGACAAATCGTCGGTGCTTGTGCATGCATAGAACAATGGATTCTAACATGCAAGTAATTGAATGCGTGACATTTTCCTATATATATTATTCATTCCTAATCTACACAAATAACTTCCCTTCTCGCCTATCTCATAGCGAGGCAGTAATTTTTGCAGATGATTCGTCTCTCATCATAATGAACAACATAAACCAGCTCTTGGAGAATGTGAAAATTACAGTGCAGGAAATGGGTTCGTGGTTTCACACAAATAAGTTGTGACTCAACGAAGCAAAATCAGGCTTGATCTTGTCCTCGCACAAAAACAAATGTCCCTCTAAGCAACTAACAGATACTAAAATTATGGCTGGCCAAGACACACTTACAGCAACCAATAAAACAACACTTCTAGGAGAAGTTATTGACCAAAACTTAAATAGGAAAGAGCACATTCAAAGCTGATTAACTTTGATTGTATCAATATTATAATTACTGATACATATATACTTTAATATTTCATAATATATCTGTTCTTATTGCATTTACTTGTAGTTGTAACAACGTAACGATTACTTGACAACTTCAACACTTGTGTTATGTATTTTCTGGAGGCTAACAAACTGAAACTGAAACAGGAGGGGACATGTACTGTATAAACGGTTCGGAATAAAGTGAGCATTAAAATAAAATTTTAAAATTTATATTTTAAGCCAGTGGATATCCTTCCGCTCGTAACTACTAACCAAAAGAAACACCTAAAGGCCATGCTACAATAGAAATAACTATAACCATATCAATAACAGTAAGAGTTGAGATCATCCTTAGATGTGGTGAGTGCTACAGTCGCGCATAACCATAAGTCGTAACGATAACCATTGCATAGTCGCATAAGAATTTGGTGAAATCCCAACTTTCTTATGCGACGATGTATGCACAGCCAATCACAAATCTCTTCCATTTGAATTCACATACTGTTTCCGTCCATAAGTAAGTGCAATACGAGAAAATAAGGAGGTGTAAAATATTATTTGTAGAAAAATGTCACCGAAAATGAAAATACAATGGAAAATTATTATGTAATATAAAACCGACGTAAATTAAGAAAATATTTTAAAAATAATTTGTTGGTCAGTGAAACATGATAGAACAAGAAGTGTAAAAACATCCGGTTTTTTATTTTAATTGTTGCAAGACATATTTTTAATGGCTGTGGCAATGGTAACGGGTATGGTTGTGTTTATGGTTAATTATATTGTAGCATTGTTTTTACCTCTCTGGACACGTCACTTGGTGTTTGCACGTGTAAGATAAATTGTGAAGTCGATAGGAACCGTTATAGTTTTATAGAGAAACGATTATTAAATATATAAATTCAAGTATGTCGAGTTCAGTTGAATTTATTTCAGCATTGTCTATTTACGTAGAAAAATGCACGGAACTATATTCGATGAATTGCTGCCAACTATACAAACAGTAAGGGAATAATTGTTAATGTTGAATAATATGCAATAACGGCTAGTGATATTTTTCAAAAGTTAAATTTTTAGTACCCACTTTGTCCCGAACTACCTATAGTTAATAATTTTAGATTAGTTTAGATGTGTTTACGTTAGTTTATATTAGTTAAAAACTTTTCTCTTGTTGTACTAGTTGTCGTGGTCGAGTATAGTATTTCCTACAGCTCCGAGACAACAATTTACATATCTGCACATCGTGCCAGTCGATTCTGATAAACATGAAATATGAAAAATATATCTGCTCAGCAAACATTTCTCGTTGCAACTCAGCTAGAAAAAGGGCTTACATTTGAGTTTTAATGTACGCGTCAGACGTATTACTTCACAGAGTAGATATCCGTGCTGAAATAGCAAATATAGTGCAACTACGATGAATGAGACCTCAAGAAAATATGCGCAATGACAAATATTTTTTGTAATGGTTGGTTGAAAGAACACAGCACATCGAAAAGGAAGTGTTTGTAAACAATAGACTCTGCTGACTCGTACAAATGAAGTTGTTTTATAAACTTTTACTCTTAACAATTATCAAAAACTGAAATCTTAAAAGTCTTTTTTTTTTATGTGGCTCGTTCGTACTGTATATTGTAAAAAAAGATTGCATTGTTCCTGTATTGATACTAAGAATATATAATAAACATTTGACTACATCTGTAAACTACAGGGGAGGCCATTTATAAAAGCAATAGCTAGACGAAAAAAAAAAAAAAAAACGTGACCACACTAGCAATACCGTTTTATAACTTTTTATAGAGGGTGCCAACATTTGCTTGCTTCTCCAGTGTAAGTGAAACAGGCAAACTGCACAATACTTCACTGTATCCTAGCATGTAACTGTACATAACACGTTAACGTAGTAGAAGGTAGGCTAAATTAAATGAAAGAAGGTTCCAAACCTCTCCCTTTTCTGTGAGCAGGTATCTTTGGAAATCCGCAAAGAAATTTGTTCGCGAAGAAAAATATTATTTAAATTATTGGTTTTTTATAGGAAGGAATGTAATTTTTATTAAAGGAATCTCGTTTCATGACTACCAAATTTATTTTCCTGTTTATTTTGCTTACATTTTTTATAGACGCCCTTGCAATTCCACATTATAGCGGTAGGTCATACGACGATATATTTTAGCTGCACAAAGTGGCCTCGAAACACAGATTGTGCAGAAAATTTGAATCCCAAGCACGGCTTCAGAAGTACTTAGTTGACCACGGAAAAACCTACAGCTGTCTCAGCTGTTGCGTTCCAGGATATTCTGAGTAGAACTTAGAACATACTTCTCTCTTGCACGAAATAAATGAAAGCATGTCAAAGTTTTTATTATATAGGATGTGCCATGCCGTAGTGTGTTAATTTTGTGTGGTAACAGCTTATGTAAAAATTAACTTGAAAAGTAGTTTTATTACTGTTATTTTATTTATTTTACATCACCCTGGAGATTCCGTATTGAACTTTTTATTCAATGAATATAGAGCTTGTCAATTTGAGATATACAGTATACATTTACATATTATACGTATATACATAAATTACCCTATGTTAATTTTTAGCAATTAGGGTACAAATAAAAATTTTACATTACAATTTGTAGGCCTATAAAAATAAAATATAAAAAGATAAAAAATAAGAAAAAATCCCAAGAATATAGTACATGATTATTCAAGCATATATTACAAGATTATGTAAACTACAATTAAAAAAACATTAGTAAAAAAATGCAATGTGAGGTTAGTAATGATGTAGTTTTTTTACTATAGTTTCTTTCATTCTTAGTTATTGTTTTATTTTTAACAGGAACTTCACTAAGCAACAATTTTGACAAGCTGATCACAATGATCTGTTAGGCCTGGATCCGTGTTTAAAACTGTAATATTCATATTTTTCCCTCCAATTACATAATTTATTGCAGTGGCAGAGTTAGCTGTAAAACGTGCGTGTGCTTTTTGTTTGTTTTCAAGATTATATGAAAGCAGTATATTATCATGTTTCTGTTTAGCAATATTATTGTACTGTAGTCTATATTGAAGTCTCCACAAATAATAATTTTGGTTGATATTTTGTTTATATATCGTATTAATAGCATTTCAAGTTTACGGGGAAATCTCTCAAGGTTACTGTTTGAGAGTCTATAAAGTGAGATGTACATTACTGTAATTTTATTCAATGTAACGTCTATTATTGAACATTCAAATATCCCTTCTTCACTCATGTTTTTAAGACCTTTATACAGCTTTCCTCATATCCTACTTCATTTCTACAGATTGCACTTATAAGTTTATATCCTACAACCCATTCCATTTTACTTTCGATATTGGTTAACCAGTTTTCAGTAAGACATAATGTTTGAGGCTTTAAATAACTTTCCAATTAATTTACAAATACCTCTAACTCGGGGGGTCTTATTTATAAGAGAACGTATATTAAGATGCATACAGTTGTACAACGTTCCTTTTTTTGTATTCATTCTTATGTAGTTGAGGAGACTGAAGAGCACAGTCAATTTAAAAAAGGTGCACTAAAATGTCATTATATATTGGCTGGTGTGCTGTTCCTGAAGAGGATACTGCTGTTGTCGAGGCTGATGTTGCTGCTGTTGAGGTTAGTGCTTCTGTTGAGGTTGATACTGCTGCCGCTGAGCTTGATGTTGCTGCCGTTACTGAGGCTATAGAAACAGCTGCAGAAACAGGTTCAGAAGTTGCTGTAGTTGTTGCTGTGGTTGTTGTGACTGCTGTGGTTGTTGTGACTACTGTAGCTGTTGCGGTGGCTGATATTGCAGGTGATGCTGTTGCAGTTGTTGCTGGAACTCTCGTTGCTGTTGAAGATGATGGTGTATTCCTGAGTAGTTCTTAGATAGTGGCTACGATGTCTCGTTTTCAATTGTAGCATAGTTTTCTTCTGCTGGTGCACCCGAGGCATTTAGTGTAATAGCTTCGTTTGTTGAGTAACGTTTATCTGAATTAATTGAATGCACCAGTCTGGAGGCTAGCTCCAATTTTCTGTGAAATGAATATGGTGGGAGTAACGCTACCCTAAAAACCGACTTTCAAATCAGATTTCTTCATGCAAAATACCAAACTTCTTGAACTTTCATAGTTTATACACTGTTCAGAGTTCCGTTGCTTAATTCTAAGTAGCTTTTGATTTTATATTTAAAGAAATATAATATTCAAGTCTTTTTCAGGGTAGCATCACTGCTTCTATAAAAATATACCATCAAATTGTAAACACATTTTCTACTTATATCGCCACATAAAATTGTGGGAATCTGGTCGTAACTCGACCTATAAAGACAATATTTTGAACTAGAAAGCCAACATTTTCATGTGGAAAGTCGCAGTAAAACAATTTTCTAAAACCGATGAATACGATTGTCGCGTGAATTTCTCCAAAATGTATGTGATGCAGTGATATTTTCCATCTATATTATCCAGGATATAAAATATTCATGATTTTATGTTCCACAGTGTTTCTCGGACGCCAGGACTCGTGGGATGACAAACAATTCTTGAGATGTAAGGGAACATCCCTACTTTACGATTACGTTTCTTATAATCTACGAGACTACACTGTAAAAAATTTAGGTAAATTTACTATACATGTAATGGAAGCTAGTTACCTCTACAAGTGAGGGAAAATTACTCAACACGTGTCAAGGAAATTTACTCAACTGGTAATGTAATTTTTCATTACATATTGGCGCCAGTCCTCTAGGACAATTTGACATAACGCGCAAACGAAACTTCCGAGTGGTTTGTGTGGTGAATACACTACCTTGCGGAAATTTCCACACATATTCGGAAATCAGATTTTCCTCTCAAGGTTGAGGAATATTACCATACATATGATGAGTAACATTACTATATTTTTTTACAGTGTACTTAATACTAAAACATACTTTATCAAAAACGACTATTCCTACACTCTAAAAAATAGTTTGTAAGTTTGCCACACGTGCCTATAGGAGTGCTACGAAAGTAGGTATGGTAGAAATGTTTCCCTCAAATGCCCATGGTAGCACTTAATAAAACAGTAAAATGTATACTAAAGTTACCAGATTTGTATTGCAACAATTGTAAAAACTTGCATTTTTACAAGGCGGAAGTATGGTAACTGTCCCATACTGTGTTTAGGTTAATTACTTCCTCAACATTGTAGGAGGTTTTTTACAGTGTAAAACACAGATTAATAAAGCCGGGTAATTTGGTATTGTTAAATGTGATATCATTCGTAAGCCTGTAATTCGTGTAATTATAACCTTATCCACTTACTTTCCGAGACGTTAAGCTTTTTATGGATTGGCACCTGAATGCAAATCTAGCAAAGGGCAAGAATAATAGATCCATCCCTGCAATATCTGAACTATAATAATAAATATAGCAATACCTCTCAAAGTTGTTGAAGAAAATTTGAAATAACTATAGTATATAATTAGCTCGTGTAGAATAATCCAGCGTCAATAAATCAGTTGCACGTTTTTTAAAAAAAATAGATATGTGAGGAAGATATCCTATAGCCATGGTATTGTACCGCCGAGCTCATATTTACGGCTGGGTGTCCGCAGGAATCTGCTTGCTCCGAGAGATGTCGTGATTAATACTACTAAGCGGATTATACCTACTACGTTTTCACAATATTTTTAAGAATATTAATTGACAATGCCAAGACTGTCAAAAATATTGTTGCTGTTAACGGGCAAGCTAGTATTTGTCTTTATATCACGTTGAAGAAGACGTATGAGTAAGTTACACATTCAGTCTATGTTACACACACATTACTTAGTCATGACCTATATAACTGTGAGTTAACTGATATTGTCTATCGAGATATTATTTTCTTGTAAAATATTTTTGATTAAATAAGTTATTAGGCAGTTCATTCGGCGAGGAATTGGAAACAGCATCAAAAATCACCAAAGAGGCTCATATTTTACATAGATCATATGTTCAAAATAACATATCATCAATTTTCAAAACTTATAAGACGATTCCCGGTACCTATGTAAATTTAAATTCATTACGAGCTCTATACAGCTGGCGCATGAACATTATTGTAGCGTGTTAGGAGAAAGTTATATTGAACTGACGTATTCAGTATCTATTTATGTTTATCTCTGATAAATTAACCATTACGTAGTGGGTTATGGTGTCCAAAGACTTGGATATGAAAATGCATATTTTATGGCAGCGAAATCTATTTTACTTATTGTATAAGTGACTCACTGCAAGGATTTAACTGTAGAACATGTGTACGTTTTTTTCATCTTTTCAAAAGCTGTTGAGTGTTGTTTAGAGGGCGGAGGATTTAGTTTTCAAAGCGCATAATCCATTCTTAACATGTTTAGCTCAACACGTTAATAATTATACAATTATATATTACAATTTTATCAATTATTGCAAAGTGATCTTACGGTAACAAGAACGAATGAATAATTTTCTTAAAATGCTATGATAACAATTAATATAATAGTCTTTGTGATATTCTTGTTGTGTTTGGTAGACTCTTTAGCTATATAATAAGGACACGGATGATATTAGTGATAAAGTATGTAACCATAATTTAAATTGTATTTTATACGCCCATATTTATATTTTCGTCAAATTGTTTTGTTGTTTTGTTTGTATACTCATCACTGTTTGTACAACTACCAAGCGCTTTAGCTCCGAGAGCACTTCAATAATTAAACAAATAAAGAAAAAAAAATAAATCTCAAAGTGATGTTTTCTATCTCAACTGTCAGATATTCAGCAAGACATGGAATAATTTTATGTGATATATGGATACTGGATTAATTCCATTTTTGAATAATGTGAAAAAATAAAGCACATGATTGTATTAATTTTTTAATTATATGTATTTTGTAGATGAAAAAATAATTTACAACATACAAATTATTTAATACAAAATCACATAAATATACAGTGAATCATACAAAGCGTATAAAAAATAAAAATACTGAAAAAATAGTAAAAATCACTACAAGCTTATAAGCTACATAATACAGCTACGTAATTGAACACAATAGAGCAAAATTGTTCTGACTAGAACAAATTTACCTCGTTTGTTAAATACATGTAATCGTAATTAAATAAGACATGTAAGAAGGAAATATTTATAAATATTATAAATAAATGACATTCCCCTGTGCTGGTCGCTGGCTGAACAGACTACTACAAGCAACACCCCGAAAAAACGAAGCCAATTTCTCCAAGCTATACTAACGTTTTCTATAAACTAGTAAAAAAACTTTATAGAAATCGTAAGAGTAGTGATTCGTTGGAAAATTTAGTTTTACGCAGGTAACAGTGAATCTTTGAACCGTGTGTTATACAGTTCTTGTGCAGTTATCCTGAGTACTTTGCACTGATTCGACAGTAAGTGTTGCTAGTGTGCCACGCCTGGAAGAGTGGAAACACGGACAAGCAGTAGAGTCTGGACGAGGTAAGAAAGTGTGCCCGCGCCCACATAAAATCAATTAAATGCATTGCATATGTCCACAATATCCAACTTAGTTTGATTTTTAAGTTTTCACAGATGAATTTTCAGAACGATCGCTTTAAACTAATACAAAATGTTAAAAAAACATTATATATGAGGACATTTTCGTCAATTTATTTGGAGCGTACCATCACGTCAACTAATATTTTAAGTTTACATTATGGTATATCTTAAGTTGATCCGAGATCACATGACAAAGGATGAGTGGAGTGAGTGAGTGAAGAAATTTTGGTCAGCACTTAATATCAAAGTTTGGGTTACATGAGGTAAATAATGGAGCAGTACCGGAATGAATGGGCGGGGGAAACAGGAGATCTCCGAGAAAACCCACCGACTGGCGGTATCGTCCGGCACGATTTCCAAATTCGAAATTCGAAGATCCGGGCGGGACCGACCCGCAGGGAATCGAACCCAGATCGCCTTGATGGGAGGCGAATGGTTCGACCATTCAGACATCGCGGCTCCAAGGGTGTGTGGAAAATAATGACATAATTAGTGCACAGTTTGTATAAGCATATCTCTAGGTATGACATATGTAACCACTGACCTTCGGCTTAATGTGTGCTGCGATTTTGTACGGTGGAATGGTCAACGTTTATCATCAGGAGCGTTAGAAAGCAGGGCAAGTTATGGTTTAGTCTATTATTCTCATAACACTTTACGTTTGTTCTATCATTTACGATTATATAGTACGAGTGTTCTAACATATATATTTCTTACATAACACGTTTCTGTCATCTACGTTTCTAACAAATGTTTGTTCCAAATTATGTGTTTACACTGAGTGATTGTTCTAACATGTGGAATTTCTAAGTTGCGTGGCTTTGGTTATTTAATCTAATGTATGGCAGTTTTAGATTGTACGTTTCTAACATACGTGTAGTCCCCATAAAACTGAAAATCTACAGGTAATTAGTTATGCTTGAAGCCATGCGGCAAAAGTGCATGAGCCATACCACTATTACAACAGGAAAAGTGAGTAAATAACTCTCTATCAAATACTATTATCAGTTCCTTACGTAATCACTGACATAGAAAATTTCCTTTGCTTACAACACCACAGTCAACATATACGACTTGGTTTTTCCTGTTTTTCTGCTGAGTGTGACCACGCATACCCATTCTCTTGGTGACAACAGGTGTCACCATATTAGGGATACACTTAATCCCAGTTTGGGAGCGAACCATGGAAGTATTGCAAGAGAAGCAGTGCTTCGCAACGATCGTAGACAGCTCTAAGTTGTTATGTAACCAACGCAGCATGCTCCGATCCTCCATTATGCAGGGTGCAAGCGACGATATATTTCTCCAGCGACGAGACCAGGGGCACCCTAGCATGTTAGTTACAGTAGAGAGATCTTGCAACAAGTCCATGCTTCACCGCTGTCTCGGCTTGTAGGTTGTCTGCGACCCTCAGGCCCGTCTGGCAGGCGGGGTTGTCATGAAGTCACGATGGAACCAGGCAGCGGCCGATGTCAAACGGAGGAAGGTTCACTCGTCCCGACGGCGAACAAGGAGCTCGATCCTCCTCTACCGCCAGCCAGCTCGTCCTGGATGTCCTCCTGATCCTTGCCCTTCGTCTCGGGCACGAGCAGTACGACGAAGGGCACGGCGAGCAGGCAGATGGCGGAGAAGAGCCAGAAGGTTGGGCCGGGCCCCAGGGCGTCGCGCACGTCGCCGAAGGTGCGCGTCACGACGAAGGCGCCGACCCAGCAGGAGGCTGCACCCACCGCCGCCGCCAGCGCCTTGGCCTCGGGCGCGAACAACTCTCCGAGGAGAATCCAGGCGACGGGGCCGAAGCCAAGCGAGAATGCGACGATGTAGGCTGCGAGGCAGAGCGGCGGCACGAAGGCGCCGAAGGGAGAGTCGCGGGAGTCCAGGTGGAAGAAGGCTCCTAGCACGCCGAGGCTGAGGGCCATCACGATGGCGGAGAAGAGCAGCAGGACCTTGCGGCCCGCACGGTCCACCAGCATCACGGAGCCGTAGTTGGCCGCCAACTGCCCACAACAGTCACAACTATAATGTCTCCGTCTATGGTAACTACTACCGACAAGATTTTATGAAGTTATTTTAGAATTTTAGATTTCGGTGTTGTTTTTTAATTTTTTTTTGTATACAATGTTTATAGTTCATGAAAATTCATATTTAACCAGAAATCCTAGTTAAATTGTTATACATACCTTTGAGAAACTTAAGTTAGTTAGAACATGCATCTTACAAAGTATCAGACTGATATACATAACCGAAAATGAACACTGCAGGCCTAATCTGTTTTCAGGACTTAAAATTATCCTACTACAATTTTATCATAAATATTCAAACATTAGGCATTTCCTTCAATAAATAAATTTTTAGATTATTATTGTTACTAATTAAAAAAATAATCAAGATTTGCAAACGAATACAGAGTTAAGAGTGATACCTATCGATTTACTACGCCATTTAAATTGAATTTCGGTGTTATTTTCGATTCATCACTATTCGTCATAATAGCACCTACTCATTGCACAACGTGTTTCACAAATATGTGACCAAATTTCGCCAGTAAATTGCTGACGTGAAAAGAAGAGAAGAGATATGTGACATCCGTTGTCGGTCATATACATATTAAAGACCGTAGAAGCCCTCAAAAGTTAAGTCCGTAAATAATACTGTTTGGAATATTACGAATAGTATCTGCGTTAGAGGAACAAAGTATGGTATGTGAAGTAATTAAACTGAAATCTTTCGTAAAATAAAATTTTGGTGCTTCGAACGTACCTCCATTTTGGGAAAAATAGAGATTTGTAACCTGTTACTGTATACAGTATGGTTACTGTAACCAAAAAGTGATGTTTGATACCACAGTAATTAATCAGTGTGTCGTAATTATACAAAAATGTACGCTTATTGCAACTCTCTAGGACCAATCGTTTTCGAGTAAAACGCACCCAAATGTCGCAGTTATAGCTACGATAGCTTGGTGAGTAGGCAACTCTTTCTGTATCTGGATGTAAGTCTCTGAATCCTTCTTTTAGGGCATCTACAGTCGTGGATTTTTTAAAATGTTCCATGAGTATACCTTAAATATCTTTGTTTCACATTAGCAATAACATGATACAATTTGGTCGTATGTTTTTGTAACACTTGTATGCCAAATCACTATCTTAATCCGTGATCATATAGTATTGTTACCAAGAGCAGTATATTTGACACCACTGAGAAATATCCTTTCTGAACTATTCTAAATTTCTAATTTATGGATAGCCGTTCCGTGAAAAAAATTAAAATCTTTGTGAGGTTTCACGTTTCAGTAAGTATTAACAAGGATGAGAATCATTCATTGAAGGCTGGGATGGAGTTAGGGTCTGATGCTCTGAGGGAGTGACACTCCCATTGCCCAATTGCCTGAAGAATGGATAAGGTGGAATTATATGTGGCGGAGAATTGACGGAATAAAACGGCGGGGAGAAAGGAGATTCCCGAGGACATCCGCCTACAATCTTCAGCGTTCCTCATGATTTCAGCATGCACAAATAGAGAAATCAAGACCGGCAATGGAACACAGATCACTGTAGTCCGGGACGAGTGAGCTTACCACAGCCTCACATCGGTTCCCAATGACTCCAAGTACTAAGTGCAGAGATATTTCCACATCTCAGATTGTGTACTAAATCATCAACCATAAGTTCAGACACTATTTCATTGTCGGACCACCAAAAAATATTAATTACATTCTGTGTATGGAGAGGTGAAGTGAAAACAGCTTGTGCCCATCATACTCGAAAGGATGATTTGAAATGAGATATTTATACAGAGTAGCTAAAGAGTACAAGCACGAGGAAAAATGGGAATAAAATTTGCTTTCCTAGAGGCAAAAATTGAAAGTCTTGTCACATATTCTACATGTTATTTGTAGGCAATTACATGCTTCTGTGGATATTGTTTCAATTTGACTCTTCCGAGATGGATATGCTCTGGTGGTTACAGTGTCTACAGTCTTATGTTGGACTCAAGCAGATCAGTTGTAGATACCTACTGGGATGATATGTGAAATTTCGAACTTTACATGGCTGTATATTGAGTGGCATTACACCTGTTAAAATTTTGTCTTACAAAAAAGCAAATACTCTTTATGAATCTAGCAGCTTGCCTGCTACTCAGAGAGACCGATAACCTGGTTATATTGGATCGTAAACAACTTGGCCAACTATTCACTGAATTGTAAATGATTTTTTTTTTTTAATCAACGATTAGATCATGGATCAATCTGGGTATTTAATTTTTGGCACGATGTGATACGTCTAATTTGTACACATCTGAGATGAGTACACACCTGGACGGCTCCGACGACGATGCAGGCCGCCTCGGGGGACATGTTGCCGTCAGAAATGGTGAGGATCTGCTCGGCATAGAAGATGACGGCGTTCACGCCGCTGAACTGCTGGAAGGTCATGAGGCCGATGGCGACGAGGAGGGCACGGCGCGTGCTGGGGCGCTTAAAGGGCGTCCACCAGGGAGCGTCGTCGCGCACCGTCACGGCGGCTAGGTGTTTGGCCTCGGCGCGAGCGTCGTGGTCGGGCCCGCGCAGCCAGAGCAGCGCCTCGACGGCGTCGTCCTCGCGACCCCGCGCAGCCAGGAAGGCAGGAGACTCTGGCGCCCAAGGGAAGGCGATGAGGAATGTGAGAGGCAGGGCGCACAGCACGAGAGCCAGGTACGTGGTGTCGCCGACGAAGCCCGCCACGTACCCGAGCAGGATGCCGGCGGACAGCTGCAGCTGGAAGAAGGAGCCAAGCGCGCCGCGGATGGAGTTCTCGGCGATCTCGGCGCAGTAGACGGGCGCGACGACGGAGGCGGCGCCGACGGCAGCTCCGCCGAGGAGACGCGCGGCGTAGAGCTCCCAGGCGGAGGAGCAGAAGGCGATGAGGAGCCAGGAGACGACGAGGACTGGAGCCAGCAGCAGGAGTGTAATGCGGCGGCCGAGGCGGTCAGCCAGCACACCTGCAAGGAGAGCGCCGACCAGGGCTCCGATGTTGAGTAGCGAGCCCACCCAGCTGCCCTCGGCGCTGGAGATGTGCGGCGTGCTGGACGGATGCTGCAGCAACGCCAGACCCGGTGACGACCACGACAGCAGTGTGCCAGACGACAGCGCGGCCAGGGTCGCTGCAACATGTCCCGTCAGTATCCGTCAGTGACGTAGCCAGGATTTGCGTCAAGGGGGGAGGGTCAACTTGTACTCCAGCCACCCGGCTGAGAGGGGGAGTCCTGTGGTTCTCCCCCGAGAAAATTTGGCTTTCTGTGTACAAAATAGGGTTATTTTATCAGTTTTCTGAACTAAACCGAATATTCTACTGGTAAAATTATTTTTAGTTTTTTTATATTTTCTACACATATGCAAGGGGTGCTTTATTTAAACCCTAACTCCCCCCTTTCCCGTTGGCTTTACCCCTGCTTTCCGTTACTCTACTACACCTATTTCTCTTCGCTACTCTACTCTGATGATGAAGGCCTTAGTGGAGTATGGCTGGATTGCCACGAAAATTGGAGGTATGGGCAAAATGCTTAAGACGAAGACACGGAGTGTTACTGATTGGGGAGGAAGTATGTTTTATACGAGAAAACCAGCATACTTACTTGTAACCCAAATTAAAAAGTAGACCAAAAATAAAACGAAAAGTAGCTAATGCTTTACACACAAGAGCCTAGCTGTAACTCAGGGTATTCTGGCCTTTGGCATGTAAAACCGGTCGCTCCAACGTTTGTGCTCGTGATTGCTGTCACAAGTAAGTAGGTCCAGCATGAAGTCATTAATGATCGAACCAGAAGTTCAGAGATTCGGAAACAATGACAACCTCGACCAAGGATTTTGATAAGGAATCATCACAATTTTCCTCTAGAATGATTCCGGAAATCCGTGGAAAACCGAAACCAGAATTAGCGTGCCAGGAATTCGAACTCGTATTCTTCCGAGCGCAAGCCCAGTGTTTCATTACTAGCGAAACCTCGCTAGGTCTTAGTAGCTAATATCAAGAGTGATTTGGCGAGTCTAACAGCGAAATTCACAACCACACTTGACGTACGCACACACGCACATGCGTAAGGTTATTGAGATTGGATTCAGAACACCACGGGATCTACAGGTGCAAATAAGTTGATTTTATTATTGAAAATGTCAGCAGTAAATTATGGCACATTAATAGTTTTGCAACAAAACATATGACATAATTTACAACAAAAATATGGAGTATCAAGAAAACATTATTAGTACCTATTAAATTTAGTCTTACGGTCTTATGACCACTTTATAGCTGGATTCACAACCACTAGTTGCGTACGTACGTATGTAGTAAAAAGCAGATCAACTCAGTCACGTACGCTTAGCATTGGTTGAGGATTCATCTAAACAATGAGATACTTCAGTGCTGGTGAAGATGAAGAGGTGTGTGTATGGAACACTGGCGGAATGTAGGAGCGGTTTAAATTGGAGCTTCCCTAGTTTAGTCCCAGGTCAACGCAACGTCCATCATGTGTGATCTCATTGGGAGTCGAACTTGGATGGCCGTCATGGGCGTAATTTGAACATTTTAATTGGGGTTGCAAGGATTACCAGTTATAAAATATTTTTTAAAAAAGGGGTGGAAATAGAATAGGTTCCATCATAATTATGTTTACACTTTTGTATTTATTATTTTATATCATTTAGCTCAATTAAAAAATAGTGTATCGGAAAATACACAAGTAAAACTGTATTCCTAAGCTGAGAAAGAAACTTTTATGTTCTCTATCAACAAAATTCTGGGGTGGCAACAGCCACCCCTTGGCACCCCCGAATTACGCCTATGATGGCCGTAGTGGGAGGCGAAAGGTTGGTCAACTACACCCCCGCACACCCATAGTGATTGGGACATAGGCGTGTCCTAAAACCACTAATACCCAACGACTGACGACGGGCTTTCGAGTTAGAACCAGTAAGTAGTCACGCCTGATGGTAAGATGTCGTCGACAAAGAAAGGTGAAAACACGCTGGCCAACAGCACCGCAATGGACGACTTGAAAAGAGGCGGAGCTTCAGTCAGGTGTGTGATACAGTTCCTATCTCCATGGACACCGCAGCCGAACATAACCTTCATTTAGCTGTTTGGCTTCACATGTCCCGGATGAGATGTACGTCAAGAAAATTGATTATTTGTTTGGAATTTGCCGTTTTTTCAGGTAAACATTAATCTTATGTATTTGTGTATCTTAACCATGAAATTGAAACCCATATTTTGTACCCTTGCGTGAGAATCTATGAATGCGCAACATTTTTGCTTTCTGCCATTACCAACTAACAAATCAGCATGTTTGCAAACAAGCTTTGTTTCCTACAGTACGTTTCCCTTGCGGTGTGACGTCAGGGGGCGTTTACTTCAAATCGTCCATTCTGTTAGAGTAATTGCAGTTCTAGTGCCCTGCACAAGGACTTCTTCATTCTGGAGTACAAAAGTACCTAAAACTGACATGCTATGAGGTACAGAAACTAAATCTGTCTCTATGAACCACAATTAAATGAAAAATGTCAAATTTTTAAGTTCCTTGCGCGTTTGTTTCGTTTGCTCCATATAGACATTTTAGACATGATAACAATATTGATCACCGTCGTGTTAAAGTCTAGGTGTGATATAGCCGGGAATCGACTCCGCTGACCGCCACGGTAGGAGCGAACAATTGCGTGTTAGAGCTAATTAAGGGCGAGCATCACCTCAGTTTCGAAAGTCTTTATTTATGCTTATATTTGTACCAGATAATTTTTTTTTATTTTATACATAAATTGTGATTAAATCTTCCTTCTAGGATATTTGTGTATCTCTCATAGTTTTGCGTAATGAGTCGTAAAACGTCAAAATTGGTACTTTACTGTTTTATGTACGTCACTAAAACCAACTGACATACCAAACCGGAAAAAATCACAGCGTATAAGAATTTTATAGGCTGCGATTTGACATATGTAAAAACAAAAAATTAAAAAAATATATTTAAATAAGAATACTGAACTTTATAATGAAAATTAAAAATTCCAAAAACTTTTTTAAAATACAAAAACACATATTTATGTTTTTATATGATTCAAATCATAGCCTATAACATTATTATACACTGTGAATTTTTTTCAGTTTGGTATATCAGTTGGTTTTAGTGGCGTACATAAAACCGTACAGCGCAAATTTTGACGTTTACGACTTATTACGCGAAAACTATGAGCGATACACAAATTTCCTAAGAGGAAGATTTAATAACAATGTACGTCTACAATAAGAAAAAAAATTATCTGGTACAAATATAAAAATAAAAAAAGACGTTGAAAACTGAGGTGAACCGCTCCCTTAAACCAGTGAGCTACAATTTAGGCTGCACGCAAGTCCGGTGAGCACTTAATACCATTCTGTCAAGAATTGTAATAGCTTCAGAAGTTGGACTTTGGACAAGTTGGAATATAAACACCATTTTTAGATACCTTTAGATTATTGCTATCGCTCTTGTTTTTCTTATCCAGTAACTGAATGTTCCAGTTAAAAAATAACGGCGAAAACATTTAAAAGCAATTGGCGAAGTAAACAAACTCAAAAAATACTGTACGTGAATTACAAAAAATTAACTCTCCAATCCCACCGGTTTGCAGACGTTAAAGACGATTTCGTTAAATGGTGATCAAATGTTCAGTACTATTTTATATATATCTTTAGTTATTGTTATACTTTTGTGTCATTTTAATGAATATTTGTATGAGGAATGGGTATGAAATTGAACAACATACATTTCGAATACGAATTACGGTTATTATAAGAATATTTTTCTACGTATTTTGCAGCACTAGTTTTAAAAATCAACTTGAACCTTCATGTTGAATACACAAGTACATAATAACAAAATTTCATGTAAATTTGTTAAGTCGTTACTCTAAATTTTCATTTTAAATTGCATGATTAAATTAAAAGTGTGTATACATATGTAAACACACAATCATTAATGGCGAACGAAGAATAAAACGAGAAGTAAATAGTTTCATAAATGTTATGTTGCTTCAAGAAACGCTAGCGTTAAAATGGAATGGAACAGTTTGTGTATATGTTATGCCACGTTAAAATGTTCGTAAAAAGTCAACGAAAACTGTTTTGCAGTTTATTTCGCGAAAAGATTTCCGCATCAGATTGTTACAATGTCTTACGTGCATGTCTGCAGTTCTGCTTCATTATTATTGGCAGCGTATATTTGTGGAATGATGATTTACTCGTTTGACTGTATAACCAATCTTAATAAGTTGAGGTACGTCAATTTCGCGGATTCATCTGGCAGTAGCCTAGATTGCTGTCCTGTACACGCTCTGGATACAGTCGATTATTCATTGGCTTACAACATTACAAGCGATAGCTCTATGAATCATTTCCTTATTTACTACTGGCATGCAGTAGTCAAACGCGTTTCTTGACAGTCGCCAGCTACTCACACACGTGATTATGGAGTATATATTTTTGGCGTTCAACCTGACCTGGAATGTAAATGCGAAATTAACGTACCTCTAATAATAAGGTTACTGCGATACCTTGCGTCTGTTTTGCAGTAGAACATTAAGGCTTTAAAATTTCATTTCTTCATATTTGTGCCAAACACTTTTTATCTTTTGCACATCAGATAACACGTCCCTTTCCCAAATAAAAAAAATTGGCAGAATGGTTTTTGCACAATCACTCACCTACAGTAAGTCACTAAATGGCCATTGCGGTGTAGCCAAAAAAAGTTATTAACTAATGAATCCAAAATTACTGGAACTGAAAGTCAGTGTATCAATGCGTTTTATGACATGTTTGATAAAAAGTTAATTTTGAAAATTTCAGTAGTAGCCAAAAGTCAATGTTATGCAAAAATGTACTCATTTTCATCAATTTTTTAAAAAACTACAAGAATGTATCGCTTTGTGTTTACAAAAGTGTCTTGAAGTAGTTCACGTCATTTAGCACCAATATGAATTAACTTGTTTCTGCAAGTTGATAATTTTTTATTATTTTGGCTACACCGCAACCGCCATTTTGTGACTTTGATAGGTGATTGTGATAAAACTATGGGACCTAATTTTTTTTTATTTGAGGAAATGACATGTTATCTGATGTGTGAAAGTTGGACAGTGTTTGGCACAAATATAAATTTTTGAATTTTTACGGGTCCAACGTCCTTAAGACACGTCACATTTAAAAACATCCAGTCACTATCATTGCAGAAGAGATGGTGATGTGAACTAAATTGGTGCTGAAATCCTCTCACCGTAAATATGTGTACCTATTTATAAGTTTTCCTCCGTTAATGCGAAATAAGAAAACTATGGAAAACTCGGAGAATACAGAAGAACACAGAATGTTGACTCTTGAACATTTGTGTTAGGGGACTCACCTAGGCCTCCTGCCAGGTACTGGGTGTACTTCCTGGTATGTACTGGGTGCGACTCTAGTTCAGAGAAACTGTCATCTCCCGACAGAGCGCAGTTCATACCACCGACTGTCTTCTGCTGCAAACACACAAACAACCAAGTTACTAAAGTAAAGTACTTGCATTCGCTCAGTACGAAGGGACCACATGATTGATTGCATACCCGTGCCAACAAGGGAGAAGGGAAGGGACAGGGGAACTGCCCTCTTAAGTATACCTGAGGGGGCAAATTGCGTCTTCCCCTTCATTCTTTCCTTACGTCTACATTTGAGCATGTCGTTGGTTTATTTGCAGGGAAAAATGTAGACGCTTACATCCTAAGTGTCAAATTACATATAGCCAAATTACATTGCAAGAAAGAGTTTTATTTATTTATTTTTGCTATCCCCTGTCCCCACAAAACTCAATCAAAACATTTTCTTGCCCCCGTCCCCTTCCTTTTCACAAAAATTGCTGTCGCGTCCCTCCTTTTGCTGTTACATTCTTAGTTACTTTGTGCTTGATATGAGCAACATATTATCCACATCACAATTTCTGACAATAACTTTCAGTTCTTTATTTTGCGATCAATGGTGGGTCATAAAGCAATATATTTTACAAAGGCTTTCGTTTAAATAACGTTAATAATCAAATTCATGGTTCGAAAAAAAAAACTAATTTAAGCTCACGAGTAGTTTAATTTTACGCGTTAAATTTTAACGTGCTCTATTTTATGTATAAACGATAAAAATATGATGGTAAAATTTATAACCAAATTGGGAAGATACGCTTTAAAGAAATATTTGTTTTCACAGTGACAGCTTCACTTCTAGTCAAAATAGAACAGCACATGCGTGGCTTGTATATTTAGAAGTTGTTCTTCGAGACTACGAAATAAATATTTTTGGCTTAATACTAAACAAATGAATTGCAACCAACAAAAATTAGTTACACAATTGCAATTGTTTTAAAATCAATTTCTTATGTAATGTGATACCAAAGTCATGTCATAACCGCGGCAATCTTTATTTTTTCCAAGGAAGACCTACAATTTCGTCAAATATTTTTGTTTCGAACGTTTTTGAAATTTTCTTTAGTTAAAATACTAATGGACAGAAAAAGAAGGTTTTAATGATAGTATTAAATAAAAACAATATTAATTGAGTTCTGTATGTGAATTAAGGAATATTAAATAAATACGCCCATTATTTCTTTTGAATAATTTGTACAAAAAAATTAAAATTTTTGTATTGGTTTAACTAAATATTTTGTGTTGTGCAGGATAAGTAGATAATTGTAAAGTAGGTAGGCCCTACATTATTTATTTTCTATTATTTGTTTACAAATTCTGTTGAAACTTTTCAAGTGGTGCCTTTAATATTTTTTAAATCAAATTTCTTGAATCTTTGTGCTATTCAATTATTTGAAATCAAGAAATTTAGTTGATTAATAATTTTGTGTGTGTGAGCGTCTTAAGTGATTTTTACGCTTACGTCTGGGATGAAGAGGGAGACGGATATACCCCTTCCCAACCCAAATTTTAAACAACGCATCATTTCCATTTTAAAAAATTAAAGAAACCAATGAGCAAACGTACGAGTGCACAGAACTGTGAAACATAGACAACTTTTACCCTTATTTGCTAATATTTTCGAGCTTATATACAGTAAAAAAAAAAAAATCTGGTAAACGGAGCGGCAATCAGAAGAAACCAAGACTCCACTGGAAGTGTTCAAGTATATTCGTCTGAGCACCGCAGCTTACAAGAACTATAAAAGTCAGTAATACATTTGTACATTGCATCAGCTTGGCTGAAAGAACCAGGGAAGCAGCTAGCCGCAAATTGACGTACACGGGAAGAAAACAAGTACGAGTTAAGGGAAAGCAAAGGGGCAGTTGTCCCTTTCATTTTCCATTACAAATTCAAAATGAGAAATGATAAAATTTCCAAAAATGTTATAAATTATCTTACAAGTGTACGACAACTGCAGAAATATTATAGTTTGTAAGTTACTGATTCACATTAAAAAAAACTGTGAAGACGGCCGCGCTGTCTCCTCTCCTTCAACAAGTTATACATTTGCCCCTGGAAGAAAGCAACACTCACCTTCATCCTTCGCCGAAGTAGTATTGCCTCAGAACGGGATCAGCTTCTGTTGCGATACTGCAGGCGTAACGGCAAATCACTTGGCGGTGGCGAGCCCCTTGGTACTTATATAGTACTTCGTGATAAGCGATTAGAGGGGTCAAGCGTCAGACTCCCTTCCACGCCAGCTCCCCCTCAGGGGTCAACGGCAGTGACCCCTGCACCAGCCATCACGCGACCAATCGGCCTTCGACGGAAGAAACGTGACCAACCGCTGAGTCCAAGCGGAGGCTGATTCCACACCCTCGTCCGATCCTCTGACGTAAAATGCCCCCTCCCCTCCCCTTGTTTCGCGAATGACGGCAGCGCATGAGTTTCAAAACGAGTTGTCGTCTGCCATAAACACAATCCCCCCTTCCCCCTCTCCTTCCAGTCACTGGGCGTAACACGAAAAACCTTGAGCCCTAACTTTGATTGTGTTGACTTCTCGGTTTATCTGTGTTTCAGTTTACGTTCCATTTTATGGGTGACATCTTGATAGTCAAATCGGAGTGATCGCTGGATCAGAATAACAAGCAGCCGTTTGACAGACGACTTAACATTTGTTACGACTGGGATCTGTTCACTTAACTGCCTTTGTCACCAACATCATGTCACAGAATATTTAGGAATACAGAAGTGAAGTAGCCGGTAGGTCAGCGAACTCAGACACACACGCCAACAAAATGGCTTCACTGGCCAGCAACATGGCGGAAACACTAACTGCCAATCAGCGTGAGGTAGCTGCTCTGATAATCGACAGACAGGCCAATAGGAAACCTGTCGTAACATTCAGGAGCCAAACAGACATGGGGCTGGCATCAATAGTCTTGGACAGCCAATAAGCGGCGAAGTTCGTCAATACCGAACGAGCCGCCACGTCATTTCGCGTCTGTATTACTATTTAGTCTGTGGCCATGTCAGGCAAATGCAACTCCAATCTTTCATGTAGTTCTCAGTTTATGCCTTACACTGATCCCACTACCGCTACACTTAACCTGCATTTCTTTGACCTCAATGACCAGTTTCCGGTAGGTACACTGAAAAAAGAGTACAGTTGTGGGTACTATACTTGCGTTAAAATAGGGACAACAAAACAGTTTGGTTGTCGGTACTACTCTGGACAGTTCCTTCAACTATCTGTTCTGTAGAAGTTACCATCTGGTGTGTAAAAGCAACATTGCTCTTTGTTCCTTCTATAAAACAGATTGTTGAAGGAACTGTCCAGAGTAGTACCAGCAACCAAACTGTGCTGTTGTCCCAATTTTAACAGAAGTATTGTACCTGCAACTTTACTCTTTTTTCAGTGTAAATTTATAATCCCAATAGCTAGAAACCTGCAAGTTTCGCGTTATTGTCAGACAACAGACTGGACTTAAAGCTACTCTATGTTCATCTGAATTCTTCTGTTGGCCGACAGTTTGTGTGGCGCGCCTGGCGGTCTTTTACAACCAACGATATAAGGTCAACTGTAGACTGCTTAGTATCTTGTAATGCGGGCACACAGAGCTACAAAGGCCTGGAACTAATAACGTCACGGAGTGTGTTCGGGTGGGTATACACAATTGGATTCTAGCCTAACCTGTCGTTAAATAATAACACAAAATTTTCATGTTTCTACCAATAGACCACGATGAACATATCGCAACCCATTACAATACCAACACAACTAAAATAAATCAACAATTTTGAGTTACGTATGTTGTGAAATAGAAGATTGTTTTCTCTACCTAATGAAACAATAATATCGAAAAATACATTCCAAATATTAAATAAAATGTCCGGTTTTCTTCATCTTTGATAGTTAAAAGTAATAATTAGTACAAGGCTAACATTTCTACTATTTAGGTTGCAATAGGATAATCAACAGAAGTTATGTTTCACTGCAAAAACAACATATTTTGTGTTGTGTTTATATATATAACACTTTAATTATCAAAAAATCTGAATGCACGAAGTACTACAACTTCATTCATCTCAAAATGGCATACTTCGAGTTATGATAGTATTGCAATGGTAACGCGATATGTTAATATGGTTGACACTGCACGTTCACTCAGCTTATGTTCACGATGGCGCGGGAAACACAATGCCATGTCCTCTTAGAAGCTCTCTGACCTCCTCTTGAATACATTTCATCAGTAGTGTCGCCGCTAGCGCACTTGTTGCTGCACTCAGCTAAACAACTATTGATGCCATTGACCTTCCCTGATTCACGCATTCCTACAATAAGTGACCCATAAAATACCCGGTGCTAGCCAAAATTTCAACACCAAAAAGAGCCAAGACTTTACTCAGAGCAACTGACATTTGGTGAAGATGATTTTGCACCAACTTATATCAATGCCTTTCGTGCACTCATGTAGCTATACTTTATACTGGCAGCGTGTCTTTGAGCTGAGACGTCTGTAATTTGACTGTGCCAATCGGAACAAGGTTACTGCGACTCCACACGTCTCTGATATGCGAGTAGAGACCCAGAATTTGAGGGTTAAAAATATCCAATCAGACACAATAAAGCACAGACGCAAGCGTGCACATACGCGATTGAAACAAGTTGGTGCAAAATTCTTTTTACTGAAAATCAGTGTCTCTTCTCATTTTATTCATGATTAACAGATGAATGCAGTACCCGTGGACAAGGCATCACGGCCAGATTTCTGACTGGGCGCCCGTAGGCGTCTGCCGAGCCTTGAATTAGGACGTGAAATTAAGATGCGATGGGATGCGAGAAGTGGAAGAAACAGGCACCCCAAAAACACCCGCAGACTAACGGCACCATGAGAAAAATAGAGGGTCAATCCCGTCTTGTGGAAGGTGAGTACTCTAACCACAGCACAAACAGCGGCTCCTTATTCAAGTTAAAAAATGTTATTGTTAAAAAATGGATTGCAGGCCCGCTAACCTTTCTCGACAGACTGATTTCAACAGCGTGCCAATCTTCTTACGAGCCGCTCGGCCAGCCGCACTGACGCCACGATAGTTGGTCCACGAACTGCTATTTGAATATTCCCAGCAAGACCACAGTGTGGTGCTCCACATCCGCTACCCGTGGGATGATGGGACGCGTTCTAAGCAGAATGGTCACTGCCTCCTCCTCCCCCCCCCCTGGTCCACATGAGCACATCGCCCCTCACTAACCAGCGCTGAAGACTGACTCTCTCTCTCTATTGTCCCTTTCGAGCTATACACATGTTGCTAATAGGCGCGGTAAATCCCAGCGCGTATAGCCGCGAGAGCAATGCTTACCCCACGGAGGACGCGGCTAGAGGGTTTTCACTATGGGATGGTCTTTTATGTGGTTGTCTCTGATGCGCTGCTCTTTGATTGGAAGAGCGGTTCGGACAATCACGAGCCAGTGACCTGACTGGGTTTGCTATTAGGCCAATCATATACAGGCTTTCTCCTGATTGGCTAGGGTTGTTGACCTATTCTGGCGAGTCGGTGCTCTGTTCCCTTGTGTTATGTGGTTTCTTCGAGTTTTTCATGAAGATGGGTGTGTATATATATATATATATATATATATATATATATGTGTGTGTGTGTGTGTGTGTGTGTGTGTATGTATGTATGTATATATAACGTTCAGCAATTGCCGAATAAACTTGTAATGACCGAAGCTCTGCACCGTTCGGCGGCCTGGATAGTAGACGGCCCAGGGGCGTCATTTAGCGGGGCAGCAGGGGAGGGGGTCAAATGCCTCCCCTGGATTTAGAAGAAAATGTTTGTAAAATATTTTTTTGTATTTTTTATTTAAATAATACTAACGTAAGCACATGAAACCGAAGTTTTATTATTATAGTTTCTAAATTATACATGCTTAATTAATTTTAAAATATTCAACAAGGTCTCTGTTGCCAAAAAAATCTTGCCTCCCCCCCTCCCCCAAGAAAAACCTGAAATGACGCCCCTGAGACGGCCACATTAACATATTGTGCCTAACTTGCGACAACTGTCTCTTTCATTCAGGTTTGTATGTCAACGTATGGTAAACGATCTGCTTTGAAATGTCACGTGTTCTAGTTATCTTCTTTGCACCCAGTCTGTCATTAACGGCGTAGTTAGTGTTTTAAGTGACATGGGAAACTTTTCCGTTAAAGAAATGAGTCACAATGTGGTTTTAAGGGGAATGATGCACGGTAATCTTTAATTTACAATGCTTTCCCAGCTACGAGTATTTCCGATGGTGAATAAATATTTTTTACATTTCTTGCTCCAAATATTGTAGGTGCTTACTTTGAGCACGCAAACGAGCCCTGCTAAAGTTCTATTTTTACCCGATTCGTATCTTCCCGCGCGTAATGGCTGACGCTGGGAAATATCTAAAGCCCTATTCCCAATTGACATGGCGCAAATAAAAAAATAGCATAAGAAAGTGAATGTCTGTGATACGAGTGGTGACGTTAAGGGCGCTGTCTGCTTCAACTTTCATCACCACGTTTTAATTTTTTATTTGTACCAGATATTATATTTCTTATTTTAGACTTAAAATATGGCTAAATTTGGCTCCAAGGAAAATTTTTTTATCTCTCATAGTTTTCGTTTTAATGGCTTGTTAAAGTCAAAATTTGCATGTTTCAATTTTAAGGACTACACTAAAACCAACTGTCATACCAAACTGAAAAATTCACAGTGAATAAAGACGCCACAGTCTACAATGTCACCTAAATAAAAAAATAAAATAAAAAAAAACATTTTTTGTATTTGAATAAAAATGCTGAAAATTAAAATAAAAATTTGAAAAATTCAATAATTTTTTTTTAATACAAACATATTTTATTTTGTGGTTAAACATAGCTGGGTTTATAGCCTACATCATCGATATTCACTGTGATTTTTTTTTTTTCAGTTTGGTAGGGGAGTTGGTTTTAGTGATGTCATTAAAACGGAAACATGCACATTTTGGCTTTAACGAATCATTACGCAAAAAATTATGCGAAATAAAAATTTTTTATACGAGGAAGATTTTGTCATATTTTGTGTCTAAAACAAAAAAAAAAAAAAAAAAAAAAAAAAAATTACCGGAGAAAATATAAAAATTAAATTATTGTGATAAAAATTGCGTTAGACCGCTCCCTCAACTAATACTTGGCATCACTTACGTGACCTAACTTGCTTGACATGGCGTTAAAGACAATCATCTCTGAGTTTATTTCGCCAAGTTTTTCATGCTGGCCAATACGAATATGAAGGGGGTGTCTCAGTTGCCCGTGAAGGAATCTTGCCCGCTGTACTTCCCCTATTCTGGCCGTGTCCTCTACCTACTTTCCAATGTCTACGCACCTCCCACCGGTTACTGCAGTCTCCACCCCTCAGAACCCTTCTGACTCGTTCCTTTTTGTTCTGCCTCTGTTACAGGGTGTACAAAATTACTCAATATTATTCTATCAACAAAACAAATACTTTTTTTTCAATACGTTCTCAGGCATTGCTAAACAGTGAACGGAACATTTTCG
>PNEQ01133465.1:0-37850 GCA_003012365.1 Medauroidea extradentata | reverse complement strand
AGACCAAACTTGGAGTCCTCCAAACAAATTTATTTATTTCCCTCGACCAAATTATTCATTTAAACGCACTTTGTTTGTGCCAAACGTATATTTGGTTACTAAAGGACGTCGAATAAATATTTTGTGTAAACAAACAACTTGTTACAGCTTGTCAACAAAATAATATTGTTAGTTATAAGTGATGTGCTTTGAACCAAAAACATTTTTTCGATGGACTAAATGATTTTGTTGGCGAAACTAAATCCATTTGGTTGACTTGTGGAAGATGGTACGCTGGCGTGCGTGAGCGAAAAGATGGCGAACGCTGTATACCTCAACTTTCAAACTATAAGCTTGTGCGACAAGTAGGACGTCTAAACTGTTAATCAGCATTATTAAAGTATCTTAATTTTAGCTATAACTTCAAAGTGGTTTATTCCATTGATCACAACGGAAAATGCTATAAACTTGAAAAACACCGCAGCTGCACATCTCGTTCTTTGTGCTGCGGTGCACGGCAATAATTTGGTAATATTATTTGACGTCGTTTACATTTTCGCAGACGGAAGACAAAAGTGTTTGAAAATAAAGCAGTAATTTAATATTAGGCCTATCTATTCCTATACAAATAACAGAAGCGCTCGTAGCTCAGTTGGTTAGATCATGAATAGGAAGAAGCAAGCGAAGGGATAGTGGATCAAATCCCGGTCCAACCATACTTTTTTTTTTAGGTCTTAAAATATTATAAATTTGTTAAGATTATAAAATATATTTTTTTTAGTTCTTAAAATATTGCGTGTGCATTTAATATGTCCAACGAAATATTTTTATGACCAGCTAAATATTTGGTACTGCTAACAAAATCCAGTTATTTGCCTCAAACAAATCGAGGGAACAGAATAATTTGGTACGAGCAAACAAATATCTGGTTGCCCCTATACAAACAAATGATTTTGTTGATTCAAACAAATTTTGTTTGCACCAACAAAATTGTTTTCTCAGTTCGGTTTCGGTGTAGGCGACTACATCATAGGGTTAAGTCATTCCTGGCAAATCATATGTCTTAAAAGTATTTCATAGTTATGTAATTTTTTTTAAGCTTTTAAATTCATTGAAATTTAAAGTTTCTAGCGTTAATTTAGGTATTGCAGTCAATCTCTCGTTTTTTAGATACTTAAACAAGAACAGATATCACATATCTGTTTGGCTCGATTTTGGCGTGATAGCTAGTATTTTCAAGGCAAAAAATCAATATGGTTTCGACTAATAAATCAGTTAATGAAAATTTCGTTGCGTAATTAGCTAAAACCATAATATTTACTGTTTCGAAAAAAAAAATGGTGAAAGCAATTTTAACAGAACTTCAAAAACAGATTTTTGATATCAGCTTTTGTTTAGCGAGATGTGCAATATTTTCAGCCATGGAACGTTATTTTAGTGGTGTCCACGTAACTGGCGTTATCGTTTTTGTTCGCTCTCAAGACGTTTCGACGGCTGTGCAGCAAGCTGGGTTGGTTATCTGCTCCGGATGTGGTATAGTTGTCGGTATGGCGGATGTTTTTATGTCACACTGCATGACTATCCACCTCCTAGTGTAACCTGCACTTTCTACATAGCCTATACCGTACATTTTCGCATACGATGTTATTATTTCTCGTTGGGGTGTTTTTGTTCAAATGGATGCTTCTTAGTATTCTAGTGCGCCGGGTCTTTAATTTTTTTTTGCGTAAAAAAATAATTGTCCTAGTCTTACTAACGAAAAGTAAGTTACGTATTGAGTACCAGGTCATTGTGTTCCTTTGAAGTCACGTGGTTTATTCTAAAACATACGGAAATACACGCACGCGTATGCTGAGGGATAGATAGATCAATGCTGTCTGTCCTAGCATGGCAGCAAGTGAATCTTGGCATACGCCACAGTGCGCATGGAAGCTGCTTTTCAATCGGCAATGAACTGGAATTACCGGTTTCTTGCCACGTGATTCGTGTTTAGTTGTCTCCTAACCGGCAGCTTATAGTGGGAATTACAATATATTGAAAGAAAGGCATCACATAAATATTATTTATATGATGCTTTTCTTTTACAGAGGTTTTAAGGTTTATCAATAATCTCCGACGAAATTTGGTGGTGACTATTGGGACATAATTGGCGGCTTGTAATTTTTGCGTCGTAAGGATTAGCAAGTAGTTATTTACAAACAGTGTTTGAACCGTATTTTCTGCGAATAAGTAGAGAGCGAACAACCAAAGTACAAAATGGCTCTTCGGTGGTGTACGTTAATGTGCGAAGCTGGAAACTGGCGGTCCAGTGATGCAATGGTGCCCACTGTTGTCGCAGTGGTTAGCGCATTCGCCTCTCATTTAGATGATTCAGGTTTCGATTCCCGGCGGGGTTGGTTCCCTGGATTTTCGCATGTGGGAAACGTGTCGGACGATGCCGCTAGTCGGCGTTTTGTTCTGGGATTTCCCGTGCTATTCACATTTCGGTGCTCCTCTGTAGTAGGGCCTCATTCCACGCCAAGCAGGTATCTACTGGCGTCCAGAAATAAAGTTGCATCCGTAGTGCGGTAACCTGGCCCTCGGGTAACTTCCGCGTACAGCAGTCTGGATAAAGTAGGTTTTTAACCATTTTTAAGGGCGTCAAAATAGTACATGATGATTAAAATGTCACGCAACACAGTGTATTAAAAACTCGCGGCTTGCACGACACGTCCACACCCTTTGGATGAGCTGCAGACAAACATTCGACGTACTGTGAAGAACATCTCACGTGCAACACTCCGGGACGTGTTTCGGAACATGATTAGAAAGGTTCCCAACTGTGAAGAAGTGAATAGTGGCCAGTTTCGATATCTCGTGTAATAGCATCATGGGTTGCGTGACTTTTTGATCACCCTGGATGATAATATCCGGCCGTTCTGTTTTGAGAGTACGGGTATCATTTCGTCGTCTGGAATGTTTCGTGATAGTATATTAAAGTACTGCGGAAAATTTTTTTAGTTGTGTCAAAGTAGCGCTTTTTTTAAAAATACGCTTAAACTGTGTTAGAGTACTTGGTAGGAGGATTACCCTAGGTGTTCACAAGTGTTGCTTCTAGTTCGACAGCTTTCTGTTTCAGAAATATATTTTCAGAACTTTCACGTTTATTTCACAGCCAGTTAACGCTGTCTTCAGTGAGAGCTTGTTGTAGGACTCTCGTATTATGTACTTGCAGCTTTGTGATTTGCGAAATCTTAGCAAGCATTGTTTCACAGCGTAAACAAGACCGTATACATTGCTTGTTTAACTGTGTAACTTAATGCATGGTTAGTATGTGCAAGGATGTGTAAGGAACTATCGATATTATAGTCCGAAACGCGTATTCTCTGTATATATTGCGCAAAGTGTAGACAAGCTCTATACATAGCCTAGGTTGTCTAATGTGTGATGGTGTAGTTTTTTTCCCCCAGATCTGCTATCCAATGCATTCCTCGAGTCTCCGGAACAGTGCTGTTTTAAATATGCGGTTAAGACGCATTGAACCCGACAGTGCACTATTCCTGTTTATGCATGTTCATGTTGTAATGGCTTGCAGAAAGTAAGCATCGACGTATTGTATCACTTAATTTAAACTGAAAAAAACTTTATTACTCCTATTTCGAGTTGTGTTTGCGATATTTTATAAAGAGCAATTCGAAATTAACTGGCAGTATTTTTAAGTCTGGTAGTTAGCAGGAGAGGTGAAAATAATAGTTTATTTGCACACTCATTAATTGGAAATCCACGTGCTCTTAAACATAGTGCTCACGATAATCTTCCTTGACCATGAAGGTGGTCACCTTGTGTACAAGCCCGTACACAGAGCTTTGCATGCCCACTTGCTTAAATATGCCTATATGCCGAAAAATTCGGAACTATAAGTTCTGTTTTTTATTTTAATTTTTACTATTATTAGTCAGGATATGAAATTCGCAGTTTTAAATTGTAAAATACATCATTTACGTACATGATAGAAACAGATAAATTTGTTGTCACTATGCAAAGTTTTCGTTTGTATTATACTCTAAAATAAACAATATTAGGATAAATTAACGCACGTAAATGTTGCAAATAAAATCATAAAACGACTTGCACAAGAAGTTGCATGAAAATTAGAACTGCCTCGTAACGATTCTCGCTGGAATGCAAGACCTTGCATGCACGCTACTTGCATACTAAAGTCGGCCAGTCATACGATGCAAGTCGCCTTGAACAAGGTGTAGGCCTTATTCAAAAGCGATAACCGTGTGCTGTACAATGGCTCGGTGGAGCAGTTAATGCACCGTTGTGCACATCAATGTGCAGTAAAAGGGGCAGCAGTAGAGATACTGGTATATGTGTTCACGGAAAATTGAGGACTTATAGGCCGTCTTGTAAAGATTGACAATTGAAAACGGTATTTTATTAAGATCTCGGTCTTAAAATTTTTTAGTACGGGAGACGCTGTTTATTGTTTACACAGATGTATTTCTACTAACTTCTGGCGGAATTAAATAACACGGCCAAATGGAAAAAGTGACTAGGGCCTCCTAAGTGGTCATTTTATCACGTACTTTTAGTGTGTGCGTTTTTCGTCAGTACACACATACGTTACAGCGACATCAGAAGTATGTTGACGCACATGTAATCCGCGTATTACGGACAACAAATGCCGTACCCGCCGCCGGTGGATCGGGAGTTGGCGCGCGGAAGGTAGCTGCTGCTATAAATGTTTATAGGAATAAAACATTTCTCACGGCCTGGATGGTCAGGAATTAATTAAAATGCTCGGCATCACAAGCCGGAGGAAATTTCGAAACTACTCAGCCTCCACGCAGGCAGGTATCTACTTGATCGCCGAATATGTAATACTTAAGTCGTTACGTGCTTTGACAGCAGCCCGGTGCCTGTGGTATCTGCAACCAACTTGGCACTCGTATGTCGGTGGTTGCCTACAGTAAAGGCGCTGCGCTGTTCGACGCACTCGCACATGCAAATGTGTGTGTTGGCTGGCGTTTGTATATGTAATTTGTATGGGCGTACATTTATGTGTGTGTAGTATTTGTATACATTATATATGCGTACGACTTACTATGTACAATTAATTTTCGGTCCTTTGTATAGAATTATCAGCGTGATGCACGCTCTATTAACTCTACATTGTATACGTTAGGTAATACGGCGGTCGTATTTTATGCTTTGACGATATATATTTGGATGAAAAATGTATTTATAGAACGTGATTAATATATTGAGGTACATAGTCGGTTTAAACCATAACTATATGAAAACTAGTTTCATTGTGTTTTGCAACAGAAATGTACATCTGTATTACATTTTTCTACAATAAGAACATTTTGTTTGAACTGAATTCCTAACCTTCTCAGATATTAAGACCATTTGCGGCTTTATCGTCGTTTAATATTTACGTTGTGAATTAGTTCGTAAACTGTATGCAATAATTGTGTGTACTTTATCGGACAACACGTTAGGGGTCATGAGAATAGTGATTGAAATGGCGTAAAAACGCTAGCGTTGACGTAAACTCTTGGCGTGTAGTGCAGTAACACTTGTTCATTTTCGTCGTAGCACATTGTGTTAGGTACAGGGGAGGAGTGGGGTAGTGTCGCGTGTAGTGATTAGCTACCTTGGCGTGGTCCATCAGCACGTCTTCTCAGTGGCGCAACTACGAGCGCTCGTGCAGACATTGTCTGCAGAGGTGTGCTGCACCCCTCTAGAGACAAGGTAGATCTCGGCGCGCTCTTCCCAAACGGTTCCGCCGCACGTGGGTGGAATCTGCGGCGCAACTCCTCTTTATTCGCCGTGGCGAGCGTGTCGCCGGCAAGTGTGTGGCAGACGGTGGAGAGCGCGTGTGTGTGACCTTGGCGCTGACCCCTGGAGAACTCTGCGGCTGTTGACTCCCCGCGGCGCGAGAGCCAAGACTGGCGGGCTAGGGGGGAGGCGACGGCGACGCCTTGCTTGAGGATGCAGATTACGCGTATCTCGTTCCTCGGCGGACAAGACACCTCGCCTGTCCGCGCTGAGGGACGGTGGCGGTCCTGTGCGGACACTTGTTTTGGTGCGACATGACGTTTCCTCTTTTTACACGCATATGTTCACCTGCGTCTAGCGCTCGATTCTGGGTGTTATACATGCTGCAGTGTCATGTTCTCTGTTTACTACAGCTTACTGTGTTTTTGTTACATTATCGGTCGGATGAATATACAATTAAACTTAGTCACTGTCTGTTTCGTTTATTTATTTTTGCGTTAAATATGCTTCGCTTGTTTGGTGTATAGGTGGTTTAGGATAAAGTGGCTACTTTTGAAACCCAAGTTATTTTTTTCGTTGAAGATAGTTTGTTTCCTGCGACATTTTAATACAAACAAAGCAAGCCAAGTAACATAGTGTGTATAGATTGTAAAGATATGAAAATTTAACGTGTAAAGTCATAAATAATATTTTTTAATTATTCTCGACACTATGGTCTTCAAAAGTGCTTACTTTATCGCGGCCTGTATAATAGTAGTCTCTGTAGATTCTACGAAACATGAAACGTAACACGGAAACTGTGACCCTTATTTTAATTTTTTCCTGTAAAATTATTTTTTTTTTTTGGTCGAGAATCATACAGTTCAATATGTGGCAGACATTTATATTGTAGTGTTCGCTCGATTCTTAAAGACCTTAAGTGGCTGTTCATGTACCTTGCGAGTTCGTAAGGTTGTATTGTGTTGGGCGTTTGATTAGTAAAAGCATTGGACGATTACCTGTCCAGCATATACAGAGAATAATACGAGGTCGATCTTCAGATAAATGATTTCCTAAACAAATATATCATTCATCGCGATGCCTTACTCAAATATTATTGATGTAACGTTATAGAAAATAGAGATGGAGCTGTGTCATCGTAATATATTTTGCTGCGCGATAGGATTCTTAAACGCCGAAGAAAATCAATTTGCCACATTACCATAGATATATGCACGATGTACAGTAGTTGGCATTAGTCAAAAAAGTTTGTTTCCTTGTGGTTTAGGTTTGGTCGTTAAGAGAGTTTACGTGTAAAATTCGGCGTGACTCAGTACCTGTCAAACCTACATATATGTTGCTACTGATACGTTTGCTCATCTTAGTGCGCTCCACATTGCTACAGGATCTGTTAAGACGTTTTTAAATATCCTGAGAACTCTGACCCAGTAAGTACGTTAAAAAAAAAGTCGAGTCCACTGCAAAAATGGTGGATGTCAACTTTTTCGCCCAAAATGAGTTAAAAATAGAAATACAAAGCACCAGTGGTGTAGAATCTACTGGCAGAATTTCGTAGCATAAACGATGTCAGTGAGCAACATCAGTATTCATTCAAACCTACATAGTTTCAGTACAATTATTTCGAATTTTATAATAGCTCTGCTGCAAAATTCATTCATTCATCAATAATTTTTGCAGTGGATTAATTGTAAAGATCTCGTAAATTTTCCTAAATTTTATCCGTGTAGCAGTATTTTCCTCTTGTCAATGTAAAGAATGGTTTCTGACCGAAAACGATATAATTAAAAGTGACAGCACCGCCGATTATAACATGTGAATCCCTATCCTTGCTCAGACCATGACTCTCGGGGGTCTTAACTGTGCGACATTTAGTGTTACATCACTTTACAAAAAAAATGTTTGCTGTTCTTAAAGTATCGAAACTGGACACTTAAAAAGTGGGAAGCGCCACGTGATTACGAGAGGCCCCTCTGAAACTCGCGAATGTGTTTTCCAACGCGGGCTGGTATAGGCTACGACGCGGCGGGGCTTGCCCGGTGGCGCAACCCAGCCAGCGTCACACATCTGCTACCGTTGCCCCACCGCCTGCGTTATTTTTTTGCGCAACTTGTTACAGCGGGGTAATATTGTGCTGGATGCAGCCTTTCGCCTTGACCCGCATTGCGCGCGGGCGCTGTTTGTGCGGCACGTATCAGCCGGTGTTTTGATGCTGCTCGTTGGCGCAGTAGTTGGTTCGTCATTAACCCGCGCGGGTAGGCCAGCTACTCTGCCTAGAAGATGGACCTTCAGCCCTGACCTACCCTTGTTGGGAGAATATACTTAACGCACACAATCCGCGAGTCAAGGAGAAGATAAACATTTCACAAACTGAGTGCAATATTCTTTGCGTGGAGCCGATAGCTGCTGTTACATTCCCGAGTGAAGGTGAAAATATGTTGGCAGCTCGGGAATCCCTCACAGCCATATACGGTGGTCGCATTAAGACTCAAGGTTAGCCTGGGTAGGGATGAATGTCACCAATTGTTCTTCATACACGTCTACAGCTCTCCCTTGCTTTTGTGGTAGAAATGCGTACGATTAGGATTCACGATGGCAAGAAACTCCAAAAAAAGTGTTTACATTGGACCCAATTTGTTATGCACGTCTACAACGATCTGTAACGGCAGTAACTGCTAATATAAAGGTTAAGTGGCTCTGTTTGTTACAGTAGTGCTGTAAAGTGCGGGAGGAACGCCACACAGCCCGATGTTGGAAACAGTGGGGATAATATTCCTGTCGATCTTGACAGAAGATGCTTAAATAGAATCGTTGCGTTTTTGCCAAGAATTACGCTGCCCCATAACATCGACCCCTGCCATCCATACGCCCGTTGCAACACCGCAAGTTGACTTTTCAATACATTGACTGTTATATTGTCTGTTGACATTAGAGCAGATATATGTTTGTAGTGGTGCCGTAATTTGATGAGTAAATAGGGAGTTAATAGTGTTACGTATTCATCGAATAATTATGGTTACCCATGAAGACCATGTTGGAGTACGTCGCCGCCGAGAGGACGAGACACATTGTCAATGTTGTGGCAGTTCACATTGGAGTTACTTACTGGCGCCGTGGCTTTGAAAGTCATCTGGTATGGCGTACTGCAACAGCACTCGCGTTTAACGTCCCGCACCCTCGTATATTACCCCTCGCGATACATCATCCTAGTACAGCGTTTCTGTGAGTCGGTATGTTTGCTCATGCATGGCCCATGTCATGTTGAGGTACCCAATAAGGTTTCATCATCTGTCTCGGGTAGAATATTTGCATAATTAGTTCGAATTTGCGGAATATTGAGTTAGTTAAAACCACACTGGGCCGACTTACTATAGTCTGTTCAGTTTAAACTGAGCACTTCTCAACACTTATTATATCTAAAAACTGTATTTTATTTGGGCCAAAGATGCTAAGTTTTGAGAGTGGTCAAACGTTTACTCTGGTTTTTTGTTCAGCCAAATTTTCAGATCAGAATATTAAAGATAATTGCAATACGGCTGAAAGAGAAATTTAAGTAGTGCTCACTTTATCGTGCACAGTCTATATCAGGGAATCCAACGAGGACTCTACCTACGACTCCCTTCCGAACCTTACCCGGGTCGGAGTGGTTGATTTATTCATCTAACGCTGTGCTTAAAATTGGCGTCTGCTGTTGTAGTTTAGGGTCGTATTCATGAACTCTTGGCTAAGCACACATTTGTTGTGATATTTCGGTTTCCGTCAAGTACTCTTGCGCTCTAGACTTGAGATAAACCGTTTGTTATCCCTGTGATTCTTCGTCACTGAATTTAAGTTTCTACAGGACTAACATGGTCGTTCACGAAGAAACTACAGTGGAACTGGTGCTGACACGATGCGTGCTGAGCATTCGCGAACATCCTCACAAGGAGTGGAAATAGTGTCAGAACCCAGTCGTACGTGTGCGGGCGTATCGGTACTTGCCGGTCCCGAAGGTTGAACTAGTTGTTTGTAGGTGCTGGGCCACAGGAGGTCCAATGTAGGATACCCCTTATCACATGCTAGTGTTCGCACGGTTGTGTACTCCTGTTTCCTTGTTTCAACGTGGTCTGCAGGCCAATGTTAGTGTAATACCACCAAGAACAAATGTTAATACACGTAGACGTTTTTCACGAGTGGAAAACTACACATAGTAGCCGAAGAAAATAATAAAGAGATAGAGATGACATGTTTCGTGGTTCAATAACAAATTTAGGTTTATATTTCAGGCTTTAGGCGAACGGAATATTTTTAAAATTCTCCAGTTTGTAATGGAACAGACGCTGCTACGATGTTCGGGTAGTTCCGTTTTCTTCCTATTCCTCGGTTTTACCTCTGCCTCATTCATATTTCAGATAATTCTCACCTTGGGTTCTCCATTCCAATCTCAAATAATTTACACATTGGATTCTCTATCCCCATTTCACCTCATTCACTTCTTAGGTTGTATGAGAGCTTCTGGTTCCACTTTACTCGCGTCTCGTCCATATTAACCGTTTGGTTATAATTATGGCCCGGTAGTTTTCGCGAAAAAAGATATTTGCAGCACTTTGTTTCAGTGCCTTACGTGCGCACCTGCATCTCTGCTTTGTGATCAGTGATTGGATGCCTTAACATACAGCGTTTGGAGGTTAAACCCTCAAATCACAGACGTGTTGTGTCACAGTTATTCATGTACAGATTGGCACAGTAAAATTAATAATAACTCTGCACAAAAACACTCTGCCAATATTCATGAAGTTGAGCTGCAGGTATGCACGTAACATACTGAAACGAAGTGGGGCAAAAATCTTCATGGGAAAACTATCGGGCCCTAGTGATAACACAACTCTATAATTACATAGGCGAGTTTTTATTTGGGAGGAGGGAAGGGGTCACTGTAGAATTGTAGAATTAGTACGGATCTCTGTAAGAGATCCAAGAAGCAGGTGTCACAAATGGAATTCCATCGCTGACGGCCGAGTGAAACATCGGGAATGACAGTTTGGCCCTTGGGCTGTAGTTCGGGTTTTATGTACTATGCGGTACTTATCTAGGCATTTCAATGAATTAAAATATATGTCGTGATGCCATATGTAGCTTGCCGTTACTCGGGTGTTGCCTTTTCTTCACGTGCTGTGATTTAGTCGTGTTGGAATACTTGTCAGTCGTAATGTAGAATTCATAGTCACAGGCTAGTTTGGCAAATACGTATTACGTAGGGAGTATAGCTTATTCCTCAAGCATTTCTTATTTCACCGATGAATTCATAAACCTCTACTTTACGAAGTAATACTTAACCACCACTGCTTATATAGGACAAGTTGTACTTCAAGGAGAATCAAAATAAGTATCTCTACAATATCAGTACTAAAATGACAAAACTAAACTTGTATTTTGTTTACAGCAGTTATCCAATTTAATTAAATACTTGATTGCATTTAACTGTCATTTCTACTTTAAAATATTTTTCCTTCATTTAAATACATATTATTAAATTACGTCAAAATGTGTTGGTTAATATATTATATGTTTACATATTTTTTTACGCAGTTTGCTGTGAAAGAATATATATTTAAGGTGTTTACGAAAACATATTGGGTATAATCTACTCGGTAATATTGCTCGACGTGCTGGAATATATATTGTATATGAAAATATGTACTTGTCGATAAGAATGTTTTACTTCTTGTTGTTTCAGTTTAGTTTCAGAATAACAACGTAAATTATTGGGAAATTATGTTCATAAACGTCACTAATTATCGCCGAACGTGCTTTGCTTACCAACTGACAACATAACCTCATATAGCAAAGCTGGCTTTGAGCAAATTTAATTTTTGTAAATGAAAAGATAAAGTGTATTAAAATGGTAATTTTGTGATCTTACAATTATCTTTGACAGATTAGAAGCTGACAAATTTCCAAAATATTACTGCTGTGTGCACGTAGCACTAGGCAGACTTTTTTAAGGCGGGCGATTTGAAATAACGTTAGGCGGGAATTTCAAATTTAATCACTCTATTAAGTTCATTATTGGTTCTTACAAAGCTGGCCTGTTTTGTTTTACATATAATATCTATGTACTATGCATATAATATATATGTACTCATATGTATGTACTCATATGTGTGTATATGTATGTGTGTGTGTGTATATATATATATATATATATATATATATATATATATATATTCATAATGTACACACACATTCACATACTTTAGTAGCATTAAAGGTTAAATAGACATGGGTGAAATGAAACATCCTACTTGCACGAAATATCTTTATCATTACAGTTTTACGTGTATTTATCAACATGTGTTTACTTACTGTTAATTCTTTCGTGTATCAAAATCCATACAAGAAAAGAATTCCTGATTTTTGCAGTGTTTATTGTAGTCTCGGTCACAAACGAGATACGTGCCGTACACTTTTTTCTTCTCAGCATCTTCAATTTTCGAATTTTTTATCCTTTTAATCCATTCATAAAATACATCTTCATTAGCAACTGAAAAACGATGGCGGACAGAACAATTATCAGTGTATCCGGGTATGCAACAAGGTCTCTTCTTCCCCATTATTTGTGTTTGTACGTAATTTGCAAAACAAATATTTAATAGAACCAGTAAAAGAAATATACAAGTGTTTGCAAACCTAACGACAGAAGTCCGCCATGCTTTTATTTACAATAGAATACACAGGAGTTATTTATTTTACAAAGAGTAAGCAGTTATAAATACTACATCAGTACACCATGCCGGCTGTGAACCTCAACTAAAATTTCTGCTACAACTCTCCCCATAAAAGATCCCACCCCATGCATAGAGTCTGCACTTTCATATAATTCTGTACTTCCCAATCATCTGTAATGTTTATTAAATCTAGGGAGGCCCACATTTAAAAGTGCTGTGGACTTTTTCAGTATAAAATGTAAACCTAATATAACGTTGAGTTCTTTTAAGCGAAATTTACGAATAAAACATTTCCGGTGAAATAATTATCATTCAAAAAGTTAAGAAATAAGGTTATGTTTTCGTAGCTAGGTTTGTTGAAATGATATTTTTCCGTGTTCCATGTACGTTTTATAACTTTAGTTTTTTATACTACCTCTTGAATTTTCATTAAATATATGAAATTAAATATCCGTATGTAGGGAGTGATTCCTTACATAACATATTCCTTACACACATTCAGTACTTTAATCACCAAGAGAGCAGACTTGATGAACTACTACTTACGTGAATAAACTTTGCTTAGAGTGTTTTGCAGGCTTTCGCGGCCGTTGTCGTGATGACTATCTTGACAGTCAAGATAGCCAAGCTCTGCTTATTTGATTGTGAATAATTGTGTTTAAAAAATGAGACTTATTTTGCGATTGTGTATGCATATTAATAAGCAGTACTTGTTTGAAATATACTTCGTGAAGCATTACTTGAAACGGTCACGATAAACAATTCTTATTTCTGACCTCTGTGGATTGGAAACCGTACTTAAGCATGCATATAAGTAGTACGTGGTTGAAGTATTGCTTGTATCACCACTATGAATTCAGTCCTTATAGAAGACGTCGTCGTTGGGAGGTAGGACAGGGTATATGCTTGTTTTTGCTTCTTGTTATCTCTCCCACAGACGAGTGCGCTTTTTTGACAGCTGGTGATAGGCATATTAGAAAACTAAATCCTGTGTTTTATTTTAACGAAACAATTTTTAACTTAACTAAATGAGCGAGTGAAGAGGAAATGTTCCAAGGGGCATTAAATATTCTGGAAACCAAACTGTGATTTCACAGCAGACCACAAAAATCACCAACATAACTGTTAGATATATGCATTCGTTCGTGGGATAGACTATAACGATTATTTCCTGGTTTATGCGTCAATTTTTTAAAGGTAATTTTAATTTTGACGTCTCACCAAAGCTAAATTTCGTTTAAACGCAACGCAGTTTACTCACCCACCAAATCCAGTTTCACATCTACAAGTGCATCTGTGTACAAGTCATCGATGTTCCGGCCAATATTACGCAACAACTGCACCTGGAAATTCTGGAGTTATCGGTGAAATTTCAGGGAATTTTTGATCCATCTGAGAAATTGAAGGAAATTTTCTTGCCTTGTTCATTTCGTGCTTCCACAACAGTCATAGGAAGGAAAATAATGGAGTTTTGAGACCATTATAGAATTTTTGTTAAAAAAAATTACTGTTATGTACAGGTTCTTTGTATTTCTGCTGAAGGTTTCGTCAAGTTCACTGGCAGTAGTGTCTGAATGGACTCAAAATATTTACTTTTATTGGGAAATGTGTTGAATTTAATGCCAAAATGTTGTTATAATAATTGCAAAAGTCAGAGAAATTTTTATTTTCTGTCAGGGAAATTAGGAAATTTTGTTTGTTGAAGTGAGCGGCCACCCAGTGCACTTATTCTGGGCCATTACTACTTAGTTCGTGACGTCACATTGGCGGTAATCATTTACGTGTTATGTATTTATCGTATACTATTTAGAGTTAAAATCACATTTATGTTAATGGGCAAATGGTTTACACAATGTATATATAATATTAGTATATAGTGTGAAAATAGTCACTGAATGATGTTAGATTCCTGCTGTTCGGGTTTTAAACCGGGGCTGTTCCGTTACACGCTGTAAATACGAAAAACGCTTTGTAATGAATCGACGTGTGTTCTCATCGGCGCGAGCAACGGAATACAGCTCAATTTGTACGTGTAATTTGTACCTCGTTGCTTGGTCGTGAATGGTCTCAACACTGTTTCCCCAACGTGGTTATTTTTTCCAGCTGTGCGGTGCGCCAGCATGCTCTGCAACTGTCACCCACGGTTGAATCATCGAAAAAAAAAAAGTGGGACTATACCTTACACCATTATGGGGCTTTCTAATTAGGGAGGGGGGGGGGTCGTAATTGTATATATTTGTATACAGTAGAATTGCTAGGTATACATTTTCCTCTTACAAAAAATTTATTCTGCCATTTTTCCCGTAATGGCATTTCAAAGTAAAAAATTTGCCCATTACGAAAATGTTTATAGTTGTAAGACTATTGCTAAAGTAGCAAAAAAAAAAAAAAAAAAATTTCAGCAATTTTTTTTTAAGTACAGAAGTATTTATGGAAAAACAACCTAATAATAGGCGACGTGACCAGATCCCACGCTTTCAGCTGAACAATGGAATCATCTGCGCGCCAGATTAGCGTCTTGCGCGCAGGAGCCGAGCTCGTCCCTGTAGCCCTTATGGCTCCTTCGCCATCCTCAAGCCAATATTTATTTACGATATAAAGCATGTATGCTGGTGGATGGCAGCATCACAGCAGTGCCACGGTGACGTCCCTGGTGGAGGTCGCTCGAGCCACGCAGTTGGAGGCCTTGCCGGCTGACGCGCCACTGCGCACAAGATCGGGTCATCGCGACCTTGGGCCGCGAGCGAAAAATAAGACGTGTTTTCATAACTGATTCAGTCCAGCCGCGGGGAATTCTTTCTGCTTCTCAGGTCGCTTCAATGGCAGTCCTTTACTGCTCTGTAAACAAGGTTTTCAAATCTGCTCGTGTTTGAATTCGTCTCATCAACTGCGCCGCGTTATTAACCTTGTAGGTGCGGTGCGCATGCAGTTATACGAAATGTATTGCAGCCAGTTGTGCTATTCATTCTTGTTGTGAAACTACTTAACGTATTTGTATCTCTATCAAAAGAAGTCCCCTTTTTGATCTATTTCCTGTAAGTTAAAAAAAAATTTAGAAACCATACGTGCCACGAATAAAATGATACGGTAACCGATTTATGTTGTATGGGAAATTAGTGATAGCAAATCAGTGTACGACAGTTTAGTGGCCTGCACGTAGAGGTAGGTAGTCAAGTAGGCCTATTGCATTACATATGCCGGTCAGGGGCGCCCTTCAGATTCCGCTTTACACCTGTTGTACAAATTCTTTGTTTCAAAGCCGTAATATTTGTTATAGAGTATAAATAAAAAATGTTACTTTGAAGAACCAATTTAATGTATGGGTTCTTTAACATTTCTGCCCTAAATTTGCATTTAACGCATATAACAAATTGAGTGCAAACATGTTACAGAACACAAACATTAAATTGGTTCATCATACAGAACTGTTTGATTTTTACTCTAAATATTACGGCTTTAAAACAATTTATACACCAGTTGTAAAGTGGAATCTTAACGCTTCGTCGATTAATGTCTCGCAAACGCAATCGCCCTGAGGAGCCACCATAGCAGTGCTACTTCAGTTTTAAAGATGTATAAATGCGTATTATTTAATTATCTTTTAACAAAACAAATACAATACTATGGTTTAACTAAAGTTAATTTTACTACAGGTTAGAAAGATCAATGTTAATGGTTTGGCACAGGGAAAATTTCTGTCGCTTGAGCGCTGGTGTCGCTAATTGGTATAAACTGTCCAATCCCAGAGCTTTCCTGAATTTTAAGTTACATGAAGTTAATAATTTAAATAGCGAAATTGGTTTATTTCTATATTAAAATTAAGTGAAATTACTTCTGTCATCTCCAACAGGGGCGTCATTTCAGGTTTTTCCAGGGGGGGGGGGGGCAAGATTTTGTTTTCTGACGACAGTGACCTTGTTGCATCTTTTTTATTAATTAAGCATGTATTAATTAGATACTTTAATAATAAAACTTCAGTTTTATGTCCTTAAGTTAGCATTATTTACATTTAAAAATACATTTATACACAAAATTTCCAAATCCAGGGGGGGCATTTGCCCCCCCCCCCTGTAGCCCCAAATGACGCCCCTGATCTCCAAGCCTTTTTAAATTTAATCCTACTACAGTTTCGTATTTTTCTAGGTCTTTAGCGATACAGCAGAAATTTCCCCTATGCCTAACTCTCCCATAATTAAACACATTTGATTTCTAACATGTAGTATAATTAACCTTATTTTAACTAATGGTATATCATTCTACATCAAGTTCAGTTAAGGCTAGAAATATAAGTACTAGTGGTACTGCGTAAAATTGTTCTTTTTTTTTCTTTCACCTCAAAGTGCGATGCTTTACTCGTGCGTAGTCTTAACCGTAGGTTATGTCCCCTATAGTTTTCATTCCTAGTAATAAAAGAATATGTTTTTCACTTAACGTGTTTGATTCTTTTAGCCGTGTTTTGGATACACACATTTATACAAAAAATGCCGTGAAAACACTCGTTTTAACCATTTCCGCTTTCCAAAACAATATTTTGAGAACATTTGAGTAGCCAACGTTTGGATACATGCTTTTGACCTTTATTGTTGTTGGTAACAAGGCGACTTCTACTCTTTTAACAGGTTGAACAACGTATTTTTATTTGGAATGTTTCTACTGGAACTCTCGTAACTTCGCAGCCCAGGTAGTCGGCGACCTAAATAGTAGCGCAGCTATGGTCATATTTATACCGTATTCAGTTAGCATCTGTTCAGTGTGCGTAGTTGTTGGGGTTCAAGTTTTAGTCATATGGGAACCACTTTGTAACTGTGTTAACTTAGCTTTATTGATAAATAACTCAATACATTTTAAACTTTACTTTCACAGAAACTTAGAATGAAATGTATCGTTTACTTCTCCAAGACGAAGCCTTTTACTGAGCGGACTTACGTATAGAGGTTTCATCCTTGGCATGGTATTTGAAAATAAACTCATTTAGTTCCATATTCACCTCATATTCCTGCGTCTTTCTTGCAAAACATAGTAGTACTGTCGGTCACGACGGCTTAAAAAAATTGAGTTATGTAAGCAATTCGTCTTCGTAGGTTACCATTCAATGTAAATACTAGTATCATTCGCCAGCATCCATTAGAATAGATGGCCTTATAAGAGTAAGTGAAACCACGAAGCAACTATTAAATCAGCAGATTGTTTTTATCAGCTGCTGAGTATAAGTGAAACCATGGAGCAAATGTAAAATCAGCTGATCAATATTTTTATCAGCTGCTGCGTATATTGCGATAAGATTGCATTCATTATGAACCAATTGCGGGTGATATTGAGTTTTATGTTTGATATCTGTTGAATTTTGCTTGGAAATAGAAAATGAGTGATTTCAAAGAACTGCTAAGTTACAAACTCTTACAGTTTTAAGACGTTTTTCGTTATTACGTGGTTTAACAAACTCATCCAAGACCTTTCAATAGCTAGTTTTATATCATTTATGAATATGTTAAAAGAAACAGAAATACAAGTAGCTTAAGAATAAAGTATGTCGACACAGGTGTGTTCAAACTTTGCTGCTCAACGAGTGGTTCCACTTCCGTCAGTTAAAATTGCTATACTCTGGCAAAATACAAGTTTGTTTGCGAAAATTTTCGTTGTTACACTAGGGAGCGTGTGTGTCGGAGTATATGTCGTGTGCTTGCATGTATGATGAATGAACTGTAGCAAACTTCATTACTGCGGATTTTTGTCTTTGATACGCTTTTTTATAACTAACCTCTCTCTGATGTGCATTTTATGTATAAAGCACTTCAGCGTTACTCACTCTGTTGTTAATTTTTTTTTTTCACTTAAAGACACGTTGAACTTACGGTCCCAGTGTGGCGTAATAATTTTTTATGTACTTTTATCAGTCCTTCGTTAATACATGTGCTTTTGTATCCTTTTTTTAAAACCCATACATTGTTTTCTCTTCCGGTAGCGTTTGGGGCGAGTGGGTAGATAGGTATTCATATTGGCAAAAATAGCTTCTGCGGTAATTACAAGTGTTAGTTTTGGTAAGCTTTTGCTCAAGAAGGTGACGGTGAGTTTTGGTAAGCTTTTCCTCAAGAAGGTGACGGTGAGTTTTGGTAAGCTTTTCCTCAAGAAGGTGACGGTGAGTTTTGGTAAGCTTTTCCTCAAGAAGGTGAAGGTGAGTTTTGGTAAGCTTTTGCTTAAGAAGGTGACGGTGAAACTTCGGTTACTGCAATCACGAAGACGCTGCTACAACCGAGAAGAGAGCATATTGGCCGCGAAAGCCTGTGTTTTACGAAGAAATTCGGGGAAACTTGCCAAATATTCCGTCATTGCTTCAGCTTGCTCAGTTTTAGACATTTTCTTGAATATAGGGGGCATGGTGGTCGGTTGAGGGGTAAGACTTCTTGCCTCCCACTTAGGCGATCCTAGTTCGATTCCCGTCGAGGTTGGTACCCGGACTTTCGCATGTGGGAATCGTGCCGGATGATGCCGCTGGTCGGTGGGTTTTCTCGGGGATCTCCCGTGTCCCCCGCACATTCATCACAGTGATGCTCCATACTCCCCTCATGTCACCCCTCACCAGCTCTAAAGACCTCGATGTTGAGCGCTGACTAAAATCTCTTCACTTCTTTAATGTACCGTTCCAACCCATTCCTCCCTCTTCCCTGAGAAGTGGGTGTTGTTTTGAGGGGGGAGGAAGTTTTTAACAGTTTGATGTATGGCAGCCTCGGCGTTTTGATTACCTGGTGAATTTTGTCTTGGTAATGATGTAACTGTTTTTTGAATTGTTTACAATGTAGACTCTTAATGTCTTGAAATCACGTTTTTGTTTTCGTGTATCCTGTTGCACGGAAACTGCTTACCACGAACGTTATATGCGCTCGTGACTTCGCACGTTTCGTCGTAGGTCGACTGCTTCGTTCCGGAATCATGCTGAAGAGGCCCGCCTAACTTGGCTGTTTGAACTGAGCGGTAGTTTAGAAATTCATGTTTATTTTCAAAATTATTACACATGTAACAATGTACCTATCTACGAAAAGAATGCAGAGAAAAATTTTCAAAATTTCGCGCGTATTCTATTTTCGTCTCTCCAATATGGTTAAGGCGGCAGCCTACCTTGTAACAAGCGTTGCAGCGTGCTAGCTGAACGTTATTTTTACCAAGAAACTTTTAAACGTGTTTCTAATGTGTGCGTATACGAAAATAACGAACACTTCAAACGATGTGGGAATGGTAGTTTCAAAACATACGTAAATCGGAGAGATCATTTCGGAGCCCCTCAAAATGGCTAAAAACGGCTTTTTCAATATATTGTATCTAAACTACTACTCGCAGGATTTGTGCGAAACTACGATAGAAAGGTGTACTGGACTTAGCTTAAAACTTTCCACCAAAGAGGGGGTCACCACTGATAGCGTCAGTCAGGGAGTATTCCACGATACCACTGCGCGCCGTTAGTGTCTTGCGTTAGAGGTGATACCACAGCAGATGAGTTGGTCAACATCGCTCTTGTGCGCCGTGCCTCACGTACACAAACACACGGCCACCAGGCAGGCGCCTTAAAAACGGCGTTTTCGTCGCATAGTTGCAACATTTCGTGTCCGAATTGATACGTAATTAATGAAGGGGTCAACAAAATGTTTCCCTACACACTTTCCACCTGTAAAATTATGGGTCACCGTTTAAGTTCCATAGTTCCAGCGGTATAACGAAGAACTGCGCTCCATCTTAGCGCCAGGAACGGTGGGGCATTAGGCGCGCGCCTCAGTGTAGGCCAGGCCTGGACACTGGGTAGGGTTAACACAACGCTTATTTCATTTCCGATTCGTTTTTGTTTCATTGCCCTGTCCAGTACCAGCATAACAATAACATTGTTATATTACGAGAAAAACATTGACCATTATGTTATGACTGTATTACTCCGCGATTATAAATTGAAGTATAGCAAAAGCTTAGTAATGCACTTTAGTAACATATTTAACAAAAAAAATTCTCTTTTATTTGTCGGCAACATGTTGCTAATATTTTTCTCTGTCCAACCTGTGGAATGACGTTTGATGCGTGACCAGAAAATATTGTCGGAAAATGGGGTTGCTTACGTTTATTTAGAAAAGTTTTATATTTTGCAGAAACACGTATAGAATGTTAATTGATGTGATTTGCAAATACCAATGAATAAAAATAGATCGCAGGCTTTCGCGGCCGTTGTCTGCATTTTCTTGGCTTGTGGGTGTGAGCCGCGTCTGAAGATTGTCTTGCGACGTTTCGACAGTCGTTGCAGCTGCCATCATCAGGTAGTCGGACTGCCGAAACGTCGCAAGACAATCTTCAGACGCGGCTCACACCCACAAGCCAAGAAATTGCACCAATGAATAAACTTGATTCGTGTGTTTGTTAAAGAGGTATGGAAATGTACGATGTCTAGCAGACGACACTCAATCGTAAATAAAATCTGAACTACTCTTTAAAATTCGATGAGTTTTTTTTTGCCGGGTAGATGTTTTTCAGCGGACGTTTATTTACATAGCACTATGCGGTAGTATGCTTTACTTTCGAGTAAAACATTAAAAACTGTTTTTAAAAAATAAGGGCTTGAAACCACAAAATCTACAAAAATGGAAAACTGTCATTTTTATAATTTTAAATAATATCTAGGCCTCTATAATAAACTAATTAAAAAATATTCGCGTTTTGATTTCAAAATAATTTTACTATCGGAAAATCCGTGCGCGAGAGGTTTACGGGTGTTTATTCTCTGATATACCTTATGTTCGTTGGTGCAGCCACAATCGCTGCTAAGCCTCCAGCGCGCTAAACAACTCCGCGGAGGCGGCTCGTGAAGAGAGTAGGTAAGCCCGCCTGGGGCGTAGCTGGAGGACATGTTCCAGAACAACCTTGAAGAAACCCAGGAAGTTCATTAACCTTGTTTTGTACGAGTCTCACAATAACTTTATCGGCGTGCGAGGCCTATTTTGTGAGCAAATATGTTGCTAGTGTGCTGTGTTTCTGGCAATTTATAAATGACGCGGTAATTTTGTAGCTTCGAAACTGGCGCGATGTATTTCGTACCCTGGCAAAGTATTTTTTTTTTTTCAAGAAGTGGTAAAACACTGTTTTCTAAGAATTGTAGTATTCGTGTGAATACCTGTAAACATTTTTAACGTGACCTTACGTTTCGCTCGCTCTTTAAATTAAAGGCATTGTTTTTTACCGTTAGTGTTTTAACTTTTGAATTCCAATTAAAAGTGGATTGTTTGCCAGTTAATAGTTTTTACATAAATTCTACCTATTTCATTCACATAATTTAGTTTGGCATTCATCCGGTACAAGTAACAGGAATAATATCACGATTCGGTTTTTGTTATACACGCCATGTTTCCCGATCTGTTGACCCGAGAGCGGTTAATGACGATAAGCGTTCACTATCAAATCCCATCATCAACCACTAACTACTACGTGAAACGTCAGTTCTGCCGGAGGCTCTAATGCTGCAGAATTGAGTAGAATTTTACAATATATATTTTATGATAGTCTTATATATGTAATGAAGTTGACGCGCTGTTCTTTAGGCAACAGCCTACAGTCCCACCGTAATGGTGGAATATCCACGGTGAAAGAGTAATTAGGTAGTTTTATCTTTCTCTCTCGGTCAAACATTATCGTATTAGCAGACATTGGTTGTCTTCCCGTAACAACCCACATAGAGGTCACGAATGGTTCAATATTTGCGATCATTAACTTTGTTTTAACCAATTGTTGAATAGTTTCCAAACGCTTGAACAGTCGGCTAATAAGTTAATTTCGGTGTTCGTGTATATTTGATACCTTGTGTAAGATATGAAGTTTATATTTCCTGGCGCAGGAATGAGGAGTTGCTCGTTTAATTACCTCTTAGGAGGTCAGTATTCTAGAGTTGGCCACCGGGGCCCAAACACTCAAGTTCTTTTGATTACCTGTTCTTAGGAACCGTGCACCGTTTGACCCTGATATAACACTAGCCTGCACAAATGCGATATTACTTCGTCACTATCCTCTACGACCAAATAAATATCTTCAGGTGGAACGAGTCTTCCCTGGAACATTATTTGTAAATTTGTGAATCATGCTAGCATCATTTTAATAGTTATTGTTACTTCCCCCATTTGTGTGTGATTTTTTATTTTTATTTTTGGCCGTAACGAAGAGGAACGAAAACTTCACATGTAATTGTCAGTTATAAAAACAATGCTGCCAGCTATTCTTTTTTATTTGTCGTAAATATGACATCGTTTTAAGAGGAAGTGGTGCGTCAATTAACCCCAGAAAGTTAATCAAAACTCAGGATTTTAAAAGCATATAAAGAACACAAACTAAAAAAAAAAAAAAAAAAAACAATCTTAGAACCAAATTTCAATATCTTAAAATCAATTAATTTGTGAGTGCAACACATTCCTAATGTTTTGTGTCAGATTATGAGTTACAGACGGTTGCATCATAAGTAGTTTTACGTATTGCACTAGCAACATGTCTTCACTCGGCAAATTACATCGATAGCCCTGTTAAATAGGGAACCAACTCAAAATTCCTAGTAGAAAGATTTCCGTTTCACCTAAAAATACGTTAATTAACATATTTGATTGGTGTTAATTTGAAGTAAAAGTACAGAGGCCACTATTTAAGGTTTTTAAAAATGTTTATAGTCTGCCTTTGCTGAAATTATAATACTTTAATATAAAACAAATACAATTTCTAGCAATCAGAATAAAGTGCCATGCTCTGAAAACAAGCGAAGTTACGTGTTTTTCTTTTCAACTGGGTCAAGTGCACTTCTGTATTTGTCGGTGAGCCAAACTCAAAAATACAATTTTGAGTTGTTTCCCTTTTGAACTGGGCCATCTACAATTTCTCGTTTTTTATTTTATTGTTACTTTATTGCAAAATTTTGTAATTACATCACAAAGGAAATACTCGGAAGTGTTGTTCTACATTGTGGAATTATAGTTAGTCGTAAACTTGCGTTATCATGTGCCTGTCCAGGTGGTGGATGTTACAGACCCGGATCTGGGAAGCCCTCGTCACGTGGAGATCTAGGATGAGAACCCAGGACCCCTGGAAATTAGCGCCAGCCCTGGTTTCTCTGGTTCGGCTCCCATCTAGTTAGTCGTGCTGTTGACTTGGTGCGAACACACGTCCGCTCTTGACTACCCGTTATCTGAAGTCATGCTGACGGTGGTTATTTTGTAGCCCGCCCGTTCGCATTCGAGCCGTCCTAGCTGATGTTAGTTCCCCATGATTTCACGAAATCGCTGCAGGCGATACCATGGCCGATTCTACTTCCAGTTCCTGTCATAGTGTGAAGTTGTACGTCAGCGTCTCGAATGACCATGCTGCCTACAAGATGTAAATCGCGTTCAACCCAATACTTGAAGTACACTACTTCAAAGTAGCACAGACACCATAGTACTGCAATTGTTCCCGGATCTTTCATTCTCATGGCTTTTCGTTAAACTTGCAGAAGGTGAAAATTCCCTTGGTCTAATAATAAACAAAATTGTTTATATTTTCGTTTATATTTTTTTCCTTTTCAAAATAATAATTTTTAGATACTAGTTTTATATGGAAATTTATGCAAAGGTTTGGAAGTTAGACGTATACACGCGATTTTTTTAAATTCAAGGGATATGTATTTATTACTTGCGGTGATTAGATTAGTATAGTAACTGTGCAAGATAAATAACGGCAAAGTGTAGTCCTTGCTTAATCGAAATCATTGCTGTGTCTCAAATTATTACACACATAGTTATTTCCCTGCGGGCTATTGCAAGTTGTACTGAGGCTAACGCACATACGTATACATACATACACACTTACTTTGACAAAGACGTCTTAGTGTATGTAAATTTAAATGTACGCAAATGTCTACCTTTGATTACATAATTGAGGGCTTAGATTGATAGTGGTGTAAGCCACGTAAATTAATTTTCACAAAAACGATTAATTGCTTTTACATATAAAATACAGCGTCCGTTTTTAGTACTTGAATTTTTCTTAGAAAATTGAGTTAAATATGTGTAATAATTGTTACGGAACTTTCTTTTAAAACATGTTTAATATGAATGAAAAAAGCACCTCTTAATAAAAGTGACATGCACCGCTATCATTCTAAGCCCTTCGCTTGTGGATTAAAAACTAAACGCTAAGCCAATTGTATGACTGTTTTAATGTAGGTCTAGACAGCTGCTATAGAGAATAGTAAAATGGTGCAAGCTGAAACTGCTAATTTTTATGAATTTTAAGTCTGCTGTCGGCTTTTAATTATTTAATATTGATTAGTCAGCACTTATTCTTGAACAAACATGTTTTGTTTCATCACGCTGTTTAACTCGATTTTCGTGAGCTAAGCGAGATTAAATGTTAACTGGCGGGTTTTGGCTAGATAAATATTAATCTTGCACTTTACTGCATATTTGGAAAGGTTACGAGTGATTTTGTTCCTGTACATATCTAATAGTGTAGGATATAATTCAGTTTTATGAAATGTGAGGTATTAAAGTTAGTTTTTGCTAATCGGTATATTTATGGAATTCGAAACTAGCTAAATAAAAAAACTGTAGTCTTGTGGAAGGCTGTTCGATACTGTTTTTTGTTAAACATATTTTTAATTTTGCACAGTAGGTTTATGTAAGTTCGAGTAATTTTTATTAATAACAATATTCTAATGACCAATCAAAGAATATGCTTGAACGAGCTACGAGCTGTTAAATTGTATGAAGAAAATTTAAACCAAAAGGAAATTATCTATTCGTTAGTTACATCATGGGCAGCGCTATTTATTTACGGACATACAGCCACTATTTTAACTGTCTTAACCTTTATTTTTTCGAAGTGAATTTAGCCTGTGCAAGGATACACCAACACTGTATACAAAAAACGTCACAAAAATAACGATTCTTGCAATGGGAATGATTCAACGCTAAAAGCATCAATCTATAACTGTAGGTTTCTTGAAGCCAATTTGCGAAAATTAAACAATAGCAATCCTAGACAATAGTTTTTGCCAACCTTTTAAACAAAATTGTTTCCAGTATTACGAACTTCTGAGGCACAGTCTCTGACGCCGGAACCTCGTGCATTTAACTGCGGCGCAAGAGATCACGCGAAACGAATCAGTAATTTTGGATAAATATTTACTCAAAAAGTTAGCAAATACCATTATCTAGGATTGTCATTGAGTATGTTATCCATATTGGCTTCGAAAAAAACGTAGAAATCAATGATGTTTTCAGCGTTTATCTATCTACCACGCACTCTTAAAAATAAAATACAGAAAAATGAATTAAGAGTGTCCTCTGTCCTCAGTGACGACATGAGCTGTGATTGGTCAGTGTGATCATGTGACTTCAGGGTCATGTCCTCGCATGTCCTCTGTCCTCGGAGAATTGGTTAATTTTTAATTCTATGTGTCCTGTCCCATGTCCCCTGAGCTGTTTCAAAAAGAAGAAATAATAATAATAACATACCAGAAAATGCGCACGAAAATTATATTTATAAACATCTTACTGTGGTAAGGCAAACATAAAAAAATTAAATGTCATAGTAAATATCAACATAAAAATTAAATGCCACTGTAAATATCAAGAATCACTTATCATGTACCATCCGAACTATTTATTTTAGAGGGTATAGTTTATTGATGGAAAATGTTTCTATAGACGCCAGAAGTAGTCGTACGTAAATATAATTGTAGATTTCTAACTTCGAAATTTTCCGTTTTTCATTACTTTAGGTTACATTCGTTAGATTAGGGTAGTTTAGTTTAGGTTAGTTTTGGTTAAGTTCGGTTATTTTACCATTAAGTAGTCAATTTTTCGTTACCTAACGAAAAATTAAAAACTTAATAGTAAATAACTTCAAAAACTAACCTGACGTAACAAACAAAAAATAATAAATTTTTAAATTAGTAAATTATACTTTTTTTACGTGCGATTACTTCTAACATCTCTAGAAACACTTTTCATCAATAAACTATACCTATAAAATCAATGGTTTGGCTGGTACATTATGAGTAGTGATTTTTAATATTTGCCCTATTTATTGACAGTTTTTGGAACGTGTGTGTGGGGACATATTCCTGCTAGCTAATTGTGCCAGCATTGTTTCCGCGCATCATTTTCTGGGTGTGGACAGAGGACGTCTGAGGATAGGGGACATGTTCAGTTGTGCCAGGTGCTTTGCTGTCGCGTTGTTGTGTTCGGTACGTTGATTTGTAATTTCGAATTTGGGAGGACTATATTATAGTGTATAATTTTAGAAAGGCGAGTTACTAATTTCGTAACATTTGATGTAATTACAGTTTATTGCCTTGTTTCATTGGTGTAATCTGTTATGAAAGAAAGGCTTCTATATTCTTAGGCCATTTATTACTTATGTCACCCTTAGTGGTTAAAATTTGCCACACTGCCTCATCCGCAGTAATCGTTCATGGCTCATTATCCACAGTAGTTAATGAGACGTCTATTATAACATGGTTGCAACAAAGTGGACACCTTCGCCACAAGCTGCGCCATTGCACCGTCTTGCAGCGCTAGGAATGTGAAAGGTGAGAAAGCGAACACTGGAAATGTCAGCTGGCAGTGACGTCACGCTCGCGTTACACTCCGCGACTCCTTGGCCAGCCGCGGGAACGGCCCGGTGGGGCCGATTTTGGGTTAGTTAGAAAACGAAGGACCTCTTCATAATAGGAAGCTAATAAAGAACATAATACGCAGTATACCAAAAAATTCATTGTCTGCGAATAGTGCTTATAATGCAGTTTTTTTTATCGAGTCACAAATATTACATCCTCTATTGTTGATCCAATGACGGAGCTTTTCCCAGTAGCTCTTCACTGCTACTTTTAATCCCAGCAATGATAAGCTGAAAGTGTATGGGCTTGGTTTTTTCCCCAATGTTCGACTGTGCAGTGGATATAGTGCACGCAGAAGGTACTTTTTATCAGTATGTTCGTATCCTGCTCCGATTCCTGTGGAAACATCCATTCTCAACCAAGGATAATTTTTTTATTTTTATCAAGGGTATCGTAATATTTGTCGTGAACTGTCTTCCAATAAATATTGTAGGGACGTGTGGTATTGGTATACCTAGTTTCTTAAACTTCTCGAATCTTCAGTATTTGCGAATAGAATATCAGTTGATAGGTTTTAATTCTTATGCTTGTTTAAATTCTTATGTTTTTATATATATTTAGCAGCCTTTCAGTGTAAGAAATCTTACTGTCCGATTGGTGTCTTTAACCTTCATGGTAAAGTGAGGTAATTGGCTTTATGTCTCGTCGACGGCGAGGTCATTAGAGATGGTGACTCACAACTTAATACAATGACAGGAGCTGGGAGAGGAGTCGGCCATGGTCGTTGTGAAGGAACCATCCCAGCATTCGCTTAGAGCGATTTCGGGAAACCATGGAAAACAGAAATCAGGATGGCCGAAGCCTGGGATCGAACCCGGGTCCTCCTGAATACGAAACCAACGTGTTACCGTTGCGTTACCTCACTCGGTTTTAACGTTCAAGAATTTTTGTGTAGAAAATAAACGTTATCCATATTTAGCCAAAAGTTGGCAAGGTTCCCAGGAATTGAGACAAAATACAAGGCGAACTAGACAAGGTTGATACTCGTCTAGTCATGCCTTGCAGCACACATTATAAAGGTGAAGGAACGCTACGAGCTGTTCCTGCCTGAACCCATAAGTCAGATGTTCTTTTACTTCAACCAAACGACCAAGTCCGTGTTATGTAATTGGCGACAGAATTCTCTCGCGGGCAGACATCAAATTTGGTAACAGACGGTTCAGTTGTTTTTAATGTTAATTTGATAGTACGGTGTGGATGCGCGTATGTCTAGGCTACAACCCAGTTACGTTAAACAAAACAGTGTTTTTGCCGTACGACGATTTCATTTTGACATAGTGTGGCGCTAATCTGTACACGTGTCCTCGGGATGGTGGCGTGATAGGCGAATTTCCTTACCATAGATATTGGGACATAAATCTATTTCCTCAAATGAAGCGGATTTCCTTCGCACGGACTGTTGCCACGATACGGGTTAAAACGGGATTTCCTGCCGTATCTCTTTTTTTCCCCTCCTTGTGGAGGACGTATTTTCTTTTGCTTCCCACGTCGCACGCTTTCGTGAGAACTGGAATTGGATAAAGCGGGCACGTTCTTATTTAGTTAAATGTGTAAAATCTTACCCTTAAAAACGCTTTGCTTTAAATTGCCTTTACCGAAATGACAACTTGTTCAGCTAGGCAGAATGGCTTGTGGTGACTTCACTTAGTTAAAACCTACTAATTGTAGTTCAGTCAAATATACGTTCAATACCTTTTTTGGATTATGTATTTTAATGATGCACTGCAAGCATTATATCATGTATACGTGAATATTTTTATACTGTGCCTAGTATCGAGTTTACCAAACATCGTGAGGGAGAGAAAATGTCTATCGACTGAGTTCATATTTCAATATTTTGTCCACTTTATTTAATGAAAAGTATGTTGTTTAACTGTAACACAGTAATAATAATTCAACGAGTCGTCAAAGTGACGTTTTTTGTAGTTGTTAAATGCCTCATCAAACCCAGAAGAAAATTTACGGACAGGCCAACAAAATGTTGTGCCGATTTGTTTCATAATTTCTGTTACTTCGTATCTGAAGGGAAAGCGGGTGAACTGTAGAGGCATTGTGTCGTCACACACAATGACGCGTGTAATACCATGTTCATTGTACGGAACCAGGAATTGATAGTGTGTTAAATCTGCGTAAAATAGTAGGTTGAGGGACCAGTCGGTCATTAGAGGCAGTAAGTTTCAAATCCCAAGCATTACATGGGTGTTTTAGAAAACGTAGGTGATTATCCTTTTACAGTTCAAAATTTACTACTCAATACGGTACTATTGATTTTTCGGGCTACATTATTTTGAAAAGAACAACAAAATATCATGATGAGAATACTAAGCCTATTTAAAATTATGAAAATGTTCGCAAGGTTGATAAGAGTTAATATAATTTATTATTGGCTTTAAGGCAATGTTAAGACACGTTAACCATGTCTTTCACTATCCCATTGCGTATGCTCACAAGTTCAGATACGTTATACATGAAAACTAATTAAATGTATGTACAAGCAAAAACACTATTTACAACAATTTTCTACATGATCCTTTGCAAAATAACTCTGTCGCAAAGGTGTTTAGCTTGCGGTAAAGTAATATTGCCTTACAGCAAAGCGAAAATGGAAAACTTACGCTTTGTGCCACATTTTTTTCGTGAAAATATTTTCATTGTAGCAAAAATGATAATTTTTTCAACATAAAGCTTTTGATAAAAATATCGCAACTATCTTCACCACAAAAATTTCGAATATATTATCTTAACAATAACACAATTTTTGTAGTAATTACTGTAATATTTAAACCAGGGTGTCCACCGATAGGGAAAACCGGGAAAACAGTGAAAAGTCAGGAAAATATCAGGGAATTTTCTTTTGGGTCAGGGAAAAATGTTACAAAACAGCCCAGAATAAACATTTTTGTCTGAATAATTAAATTATTATAATTTAGTTATCGCAGTAAATCAATTTGTAAGCGCTTCTGATTACACTCACTGCTGGGAAACCTGATTTAATTTTTTTGATACAAAATTATTTTTCTTATTTTATTCAACATATTGAGTCGCTTAGTATGTAGTTTGTGATTCAAATGCATCTATCCAATTCTTTTAATGTTGTTCTATTAAAGCTATTTATTTCAAATGTGCTGTGTTGATGTAAAGTTATGGAATCAAAGATACAAATTCAGCCAAGAAGTTAGGGCAGCTTGTAACATTTTGGGTCTTGAGCACGGATAAGGATGAAGGAAGTTGGGAATAACCATGACTAAGATTGGGATTAACCAGGATTAAGATAAGAAATATCCTTGAGAAATCTCACCAAAGTCCCAGCACTATTTTCACAAGCAAAAAATACAGGCGTGACCGGTTACTGTGAAGCGATCACACTAGCCATTTGGCCGATGCAGGCCTTAAAAAGTACCAGTTTTGCCGATAATATGTCAGGGAAAATTAACAGATATTACCTGGAAAACAGGGAAAAGTCAGGGAATTCTAAAACTGAATATCAGTGGACACACTGTTAAACATATTTTTTTGCGCAAAGTAACTTGCAGTGGCTCATAGTCAGAAATATTGTTGTGGCAACGAAAGTGTTTTTACTGTGCAACACTTAAAACTTGCAAAAGTGACACTAAGAACTCATAAGAGCATAAGTGTAAGTTACTAATTAACCCACAATTAGGAAATATTTTTGAATAAGTTAAGAGTTTAGAAAGGATGACGGCATCGGCAGTCAAAGATACACATTCATACACACACACACACACACACACACATTATTGACTTGATACATATACAGCCTGTGACACACATGTGCTCAAGTTAGCATGCATATGCAAGCAGTACAAGCATACATTAATCTCACGGATTTCGAACCTCGCACTTCTTGTTCGCTGGAGTAAGATAATAGTATTGGCGTATTGCCTATATTATTTAATAAAAATTAATGAACACACTGAAAACGTTTTTAGTCCTGTGTTCCGATTTCAAGTTGTTCAAAGACTTGAGTTTTGTGTAGTGGTTCCATTTCCTTTTTAAAGCACGTCTATAACTATACATCGTAGCGAATAATACACGTTATGTAAGTTAGTAATATATTAAATTTTCCACAATATGTTTTCATTAAACATCCTTGCATTTGCGTTGTTTAAGTATTGAAAGCTATACAAGGAAAATCGATTTGTTTGGCAACGAATATAAGGGAAGGAAAACCAATATTGATACATTGGGTATCAACAGGCCTGCGCCAACAGACCGCCATAGAACTTTTTGCAAGGTAGTTATATCCTACTACAGCTTTGATGTCGGCTTTAGTAATGTATTCCTAATGCAGACCTGTTGGTCTTCTACACAGAGGTACATAGGGCCAAGACAGATCCTTGGGGAATCCTAGCATTTATCGGACGTCACATTTCTGTATAATACGTTGGCTATGATCAAGATATGATCTACATTTACATTGTCAGGTGAGAAATTATAAAAAATGGTTCAACTTTGCAAGCAATGTTTCTTGATCGGCAGAAACATATCGGTTGGGCACAAGAATGTTAGTTTATAAGGCCCGGTTTCAGTCGCCATATTGAATTTTATTATTTTTCGCTTTTTTCGAATTCCGAGAAGAAAAATGTTAAATCGGCGACTACGCCGCAAACTCTGTCTACGTTGTGCTACAATACCAGCATGGCAATAGAGCTGGTAATGTATAGTTGGGTCGCAATTTGTCGGGCAAATTATGAATATAAAAAAAGTTGCCACACACATCGCGGCGTAATTATATGTTAAAAGATAAATCGCAAGGTCTGTACCGTAGCGAAATGTAAATAGAATTTGAGGTATAATCGCATGTTAAACATTTTTCTTATTACAATTAAAAAAAGCGAAAAATATTAAAATTCAATATGGTGATTGAAACCGACCCTTAATTCTCAGTTTCATTAAATGTCATCAATCACCTCTATTGAAGCAGTGCTAGTAATATATAGAAAACTAACCAGACTGGTAATTTTCTGCGTGAATTCCAACGCACTCCATACTCTAGTAATTTTGAAAACTGTGATATAATTCTAATAGAACAATAGTTTTCTTCCCCTCAGCTGTTGGTTTCCAGATTTTTGTTTTATCAAATTATCTTTCAGAAAGCGGGCGATATATTCCAGCATGTAGTAAAGAATTAACCCACCGTCAGTGCGCATATAGGCCTACAAGGTGGCAGTATGGGCGGAATCAGTTCGACAGAAAAACTGTGTTCGTCATTTATGCTTTTAACTCGTCTGAATGGTTTGCATCCATAATTTCGAGACTGGGGAATGTAGCTGTGTTAGTAAGTCGAAGTAGCAAGAGCTCCCGAGTTGCCGACCTATGTTCATCACTATCACTATATTTTCGTTTTGGGGGACGCGTATTCGATTCCAGGTCTGGCCACCCTGATTTTGGTTTTCCATGGATTTCAAGGTTCAATAAACGCCATGACAGATGCTTTCTTTGCCTGACTGAGCTGCTAGTTCTGTCTTTTGATAGTTTTGCAGGATTGTACGCAGTTAAAATAAATCTTTCTATAAAGAACTGTTCAAAATCGCATTAGTAAGCTACTGATGATAGTAAATAGTTTGGTTAAGGCCATGATCTTTCATTTATTTCAAACAATTGCAAATAACTCAAATATTTTTTAACCAAATGCTTTCAAAAAATTTGAGACACTGTACAGTCATACGATACACAATTTTAGCAGAGCGTTTTTCAAAATAATGTACCGTTTGCTAGCAAAAAAATATTTTGTTTCATTTTGGCTTTTTTGACAACAAAATGTGATATTTCAGTGGCAAAAATCTAAAGATCCGTTTGGTGTATTGTAACAGAAAAATTCCGCCTCAGATGATATGTGTGTTAAAACTGTGAGATGAATTTTTGATGTATGTATTAATTCGCGTTAAAAATAACCATTTTCGTAACAACTGCAAAAGCTGAAGAGCGAGGCCTTGAGGCTCTGATTGGATGATGCATGGGGTGTACTGCAGAGGTTTGGTAATCACTTGCTTGAGAAACCGGTATTCTGTAGCTGTACTTTATCACGTAAGACATTAAAACTTTTTTTTTTGTACTCTGAGATAATTTTCAAGCCCTCGTTTTAAGATACTACATTTTTAGAGCGTGAAAATTACTACAACGACTTTAGTTAGGCTTGGAATAATTCATTATACGTTTATCGTTTTAAGCGTGTCACAAGAATGAAGGGTCGTTGTTTATTTACGTTCAAGCGAGCCGCCGACTGAAAGTATTGCACGGCAGTTGAATGTTTTAGGCAACTGGTAAGTGAAAAAGACTATTTACTTGGTGCTCACGCAATTCGAAGCTTCTATCGTGCAGAATTGCCATGGGCAGACTGAATCTTAAATTGCTTTGACTACGTTCTCAGTTCCAATCGCCACAGTTATCTTACGTTCATTACTGTAGGAATAACACAGTTCAGTCTATTTCCGGGACGAGTGGACTCTTCTGACATGACAGTTAAGGTAATTCTGTTTTTCTAATTTTTTTGGTGATATTAATTTTTACGCCTAAACGACAGCAGATATAAAAAAATCTGTCTGGCAGTTTAGTTTAAAATCGTCTTCTCCATGTTGGCTGATTTCTTTCAAGACAGAAAATATTATGGTTTTAGCTGATTATGTAACGAAATACTGGTTAATTGAATTTTTAGTCGAAACCGTATAATTTCTTGTTTTGAAAAAAATATCACGGCAAAAATATTTTTGAACAAATCTGCCAAACATATTTTTATCTGCCCTCGTGTAAGTTTAAAAAAATAAACAATGAAAAAAAAAAAAAAAAAAAAAACAAGAGAACGTGGCCGTAAGTTGGCAGAGTTTTCTGTAGTCAGTTGTGAGCAATATTCGGTTTTAAGGGTTTTTATCCTGCTGTTAACATTGTCTCCCCTTCATTTGCTTATCAGTTAATTTTTTTTTTTTGAAAACAAAGTAGGGGATTTAGGTATGATCTTTGAAAGAGCTGTGCAATGGGAGTGCATGACTGGATTTAGTTGCTTGCGAAATAAAGGACTGTCAAAAGAAAACTAAAAACACGACGAAAAAACATAAAAGCATATTATGCTTTAGTTGTGTATGTATCCTGTCTGTCAGAGCAGCAAAATGCATTGAAGTTGGTGGTGGAGTGTTTGAACCTGTTTTGTGAGGAAATGTACACAGTTAAACAAAACATACGATAACAGTATCGTGATTTACCGTCACCTGTACATTTCCCGTTCCTTGTTTTCATTCTGTTTCTCTGAAACGGTTAAGAAATGGACATATGTTTATCAGAAACACTTTGTTCAGAATCACCAGTACTATCACCCCTCAAAGCATGTACCTTTCCTAGACTTACGACTGGGCGCCGGGCCCGTAGGCATATGCTTGTCCCGGAGGATGATAACGGGATGAGAAGGCCGGCGGAAACTGGAGATCCCCAAGGAAACCCGTCAACCAGCGACATAGTCCGGCGGGGTTCCCACATGCGATAATCCGGGAGACCTACCTCTTCGTGAATAGAACCTTGATCGTTTTGGTGCGAGGCGAGTGGTTTGACCGCTACACCACCGCGGGCGGCTCCACGGTATATAAGTGACTCACGCTGACAAAATATTTGCTGAACAAAAATTATAGGAATGCTCTTTCGAATTCCTGTGAACGTTTTCAGTGTAAATAATGGTATCACGACCTCTTACGTAAACGTGAACATGTGTGTTTCCAATAAGTTGAATGTTTTTTTGCAGACGTCTGCAACTTCGTTGAGATAAATTGATTTATTGTAATCGTTGCGAAAATGGGTAATTATACTGTGGCATATTTTTGTGAACATAGTTTTTTTTCAATTATTTGCACGGTAGGCAACTTTTCTAGCTTAGATTAAAAAAAAATTGTAATTATATTTAAAATCAGGAAGCAACCGAGAGAACAGCTTTATGAAAAGTTCGTGAAAGATTTTTGTGAAAAGTAGCAGTATTGGAAATGGCAATCCTAGATACTTAAAGAATAGCATTGCGTGTGTTACATAACTATGCAACTTATTACTGCGTAGATATTCCTTAAAACATAGTGAAAATGTTGCTTTTTTAAGTTATTTATATGTTAAATTTCTGGTGGTAGCGGCAAATATTTTGTATATATATAACATCAACTGTTCGAATGTGCTTAGAGTATTTTAATGGATATTCGTTTGAAACTGTTAAGAGCTGAGCTTGAGAAAACGCGTTTAGGAGTCACATTGCGTCAGATTAATTTGCAACATCAAGTTACGTTTAAATTAAGTTACGTTCAATTAAATAGACTGTGTCCAGAAAACGTGTTCTATCCGTAAATAAAACGAGAAGGCATTTAAGGCGTCTTTATATGTTGTTGGTAAATATGGGAATGTTATAAACGGTGTGATAGTAATTTGCTGAGGTTGGAATTTACATGGTAGAACGCTCTTCGGGTATCTTCGGCTAGAGGCAAGAGTCGAGCGAAACATAACATCTATTTGTAGCACTATTCCTGTATGCTCGATGTATTGTCGAAGTGTTGTGCGCGCAACGTGGGTTGAGCACGATCGCGCCGTGCATACGGGCAGGGCAGGGGACTTTTAGAAACCAGTTCCTCTGGCTCGCCGGATGTGGCGGCTGATTAACTGCCGGCCTGTGTCAGGTCTTCCGTGCCTTGCCTGGGCCTGCGGTGTCCAATGTTGCCAGCCCATCGCTTACATTTAACACTGGGGATCTCATTTTTAAAAAATACCAGAAAGCTTCATTAACTATTATATTGGCGACAAAATATTGCCATACTTCAGCGACTGCTGAGATATAAAAAACTACCATCTCTAGTAGAAAGACTGACATGGCAATCAGTGTTGGTGTAGATCGGGAAGAATTTGGGGGGAGGGGGAGGGGATAAGGCTTATGGGCTCTTGTCTCGTAGAATGTGATTGTGACACAACTTTACAAGATGCAGGAACTGGAAGTGGATTTGTCCGTTGACTTTGTTTGGGAACCGTTACAAAATTATGCTATATCGATTTCGTGAAAGCTTGGAAAAACGGCATCATAATGACCGGAGCCGGAATTGAACGCGGGTCATCCCGAATGTAATCAAACGTATTACCGCTGCCTCTTTTTCTGCCGGGGGTGGGGGTGGGGGCAAGTGTCCCCATCCCTAAAATAGAGGGTTAAGACAACGCAGATATTTGTCCCCACCATTAATGTACATTTTTGCAGTCTCTGGAAAATTAGAAAAACAAAAGTTTTCTTTGGTGACGCGCGTTTGTGCATGTGCATACCGGGCATGGTCTATGTCAAAAATATTAGTACACTTGTACTGTGCGTACTAGCAATTAACTTAATAAACTTCCGAACCAAAAAAAATTCTTAGTGATGGACGGGACGAACGTATTTACATAGAACATTTGTCTTTATATAAAATAGTTTAGTGTATCCGCAATGCATACAGATTAAAGAAAACGTAGGAAATACATCCGTCAAAAGTATTCGCACGGGCATAAACACATACCGTAAGGCATCAGTAGCGTCGCTGTGATACATAGGCGGCTTTTTGGACAAACTGTAGTTCAGAGGTAGAATGAACTATACGTGTATTACTGATCAATGACGTCAGCATTGTAAGGGGAAGAAAACTGTTGAAGTCGAACGGAAAAATCATTTGACTTAACAACAAATGCAGATCGTTGGCCATCTCGGCACATACCTGGAGACCTCGTTTGACAGTTCAACCCATAATATTCCTGGTTTTGAAAAAAAAAAATGTGCAAAACATTCCAATAAGTGGATGTCAGGAGTCGACTGCAAGAGACAACGTAATGTTTCATGTAAATAAAATTTTAAATTAAGTGGTACAAATATTGTGAAAGGGTTCCCCATTCAAGGCTCCTCAGTATCTGAAAGCTTAGTGCGCCGGGTGTTATAAGTGTAAAATAGTCGCGTTGCTTGCAAGAAGTTTATCGTTTCAGAAGTGACGAGGAAGTAACGTATGATTTTGTAAAGTAACACGTAAATAAAGGACCTGATTTTTATGGATGAAGGTCTTTTCTGTGATGAAAGTAAGTTTACTCAGTTAGGGTCGGATGAAGCATGTCAAGCATGGTGTAAAAAAAGAATACGGAACTGCAGGCTGAGAACCAGCGGCCCACAGTAACACGGAGGTGGAAATGTAGTAGCAGTAGCTTATATGAGGATGTGTGCTGCCGGAGTAGGGAAGCAGCTTCATATTGTTTACTGTGTAATGAGTCATGAAATAAGTATTGACTTTCGGAATTAAAATTTTGTTGCGAGTGCCGCACAAGTATACTTTCGGAATAACATTCTCAAACATACGTCCCATAGTACTAGGATCTGGCTGTTGTAACGCCACACTCCAATCTCCGGACATAATAGAATGGAAAACGTATGGGCTGTTCTGGAGGCCAGGATAAGGAAAATGCACAATATTTGCGAGTATACTTTCGTAACGGCTCTTGTGTCTGCAGGAGTGACGAGAAGGCTTGGCAAAATCAATGTCCTGCCGCTTTCAATATGCAGTTAAGGCTGTTCAAGGGCCTCGGACATGTAATGAAAATCAATGTAACATAAGGAATTCATAATATATATGTAGCAAGTATGTGTTTGGTACCTACTTAATAAAGTTTCGGAACTGAAATAGCTTTTGTTTCATTTATTTTAATGAGTCTTCTGTCCTAATTTAATTCATACAAATCATAACTATTTTCTTTTCCTT
>PNEQ01133464.1:0-37844 GCA_003012365.1 Medauroidea extradentata | reverse complement strand
TACCTACAACCTAACACAAGGCCATCGGCCTACACACACTACCGGGACACTGTCCGCAATGGAATCCACTAGCACTGCAGTGGCAATAAACTCTGCAGGCTACCAGGAACAGTGAACTAAAAAAAACTCTACCTGAGAGACTGTGTGAGAACACTCTAGATTTCCACAATTCTAAGTTCAAAGCAATGACTTCCCAATAACTGAATATTCTTAAAAATTACAAACCAAAATAACTTTACCACCTATTTTGAGTATGGATGAGAAAAAAAAACAAAAGCCCGAAAATTTGCGTCGTGACAATATTGTATCCCTTATTGTAAGGAAGACTGTCAGTTTTCTTTGCGTTAGTAATAAATTGTTAAACATAGATTTATGTAAACTATCTGGCCGATTTAACCACTGTCTGACTGTTATATTACTACATAAATATATAGGGACAAGTAAATTTCTAAAGTTGAGAGACCCGCTAGCTAGATTCTACTTAGTCTGGTACGTCCGCTTGTGCTTGCATTGTAAAAATATACCTGTAAATTAACCACACCTGCGAGTATAAATGTTAAGAAAGTAGATATTTTAAATTAATTTCTGCACATCAATGGTAGTGTTCCCATATATCGTGAGGGTACAGTAAAATATATTCTTACGTTACCAGAATTGTAGAGTATTAATGATGATAATTTACTCTATTTACTAGCTGAATTATGACAAGTGCCCCATACTGTGTCAGGGCTAAAATCATCCAGTAATAATTAGGAAGTTTCTTTACAGTATGGGATGTTTATTCATTGGCTGCTGCCCCAGTGCGTCATCAGTCTCACCACGGAATTGTTAACAAAATATTACGTGCATGTTCTGTAGTATTTTTGTTACTGACTCGCAATTCTCTGCGTCGTTCTTTTTTTTTCTTTCTTTCTTTTTTTTTTTTTTCAGAAAGTTTGATCCCATTGCAAACGTTTGAATTAAGGTTGCTGCCTGTGTGGGCGTATGTCGCGTGATCGAAACATGGAAGTGTAGACTAATAAGGACGACACAGCATGCGGTACGCGCCTCGCCCTAGCCTCTCAGCAACCTTTTTCAGAGCTATGGCCAAAACGTTGAACGAACCCATGTTACGAGCCACGATAAATAACTTTCATACAGACATTTCATGAGCTCAATACTGAGGCAATATCTTATAAAATAAAGTTATTTTATGAAATATTTATTTACAGTGTATTCACAGTTCATTAACCTCTTGAAGTTCGAACGCTGTCTCCACAGTATTAAGAAAAGACGCAGTGTCGGATGTTAAATAACTATTTATATTTTTTTAAATGCCAGTGTAAACGATTTTGAAATATTCCGCAAATGTTTTTTTTTTTTTTTGCGGACTATTCAAAATGCAGTGCCTGACCAGCGTTTGACAGTGGGCATAGGCTTGACAGTGTATACTTGCTCTAGGCGCAAGTCACAGAACTGGCGTGTAGTCTTCTGATCGAGATCTCCTCTATGAGACATTCAGCGAAGATCCAACAATTTTATGACGGAGTAGTAAAGACAAGGCTGTATTTTACACGTATGTGCCTTTTCAAATATTGTGGACCAAGGTTTACACACCTAAAATAGACTGAAAATAGTAAAAGTTCGCCATTTTCGGCCGCGAGAAAATTATCGTTAAATATTCCTGGAAGCTCTGAATTGAGTGTACAGGTGTGTAAAGATCTTTGAATGCTGTCGATAAGCAGAGATCATTCACACACGTTGAGCGATTTTCAAATAAAATCAGCCGAAGCTGTGTCACCGCTCGTCGGACTGCGTATAGGCGAGTATCATAAAGCCATTCCTTTAAATGGAATCACATGGTTTACTGTCTTTTTAAACTCATATTCAACAACAGAGATCACTGTTTCTTCTATGGAGAAGAATTTATTTCCAAACTGTTGCTATATTCGTAATGAGGGCGTCGCCTACATTGAAAAAAATTCGTACTTCTACCAGAAAATGTTTGTAAACTAGTGTCAGAACATTTAACAGTCTAGACACTACACACAAGAATGTCGCATGAAATTAAATTGGTCTAAACTTTCCAAATATCTGTCGGGACTACTGTGATATACTTTTCCAAGCAAGCTGTTTGATGGGAATCCAAATAACCTTGAACGACCTGTCATATTTTACAAATAATTTGTAATTTTTACAAAAAAATTGAAACTGGTCGTAAAAAATGTTCTTGGAAAACTTCAAAACTAGTAAAATGTAGAAAAATTTTATTTGTAAACGTACAATTATTATTTGTAAACAAACAAGTGTATGTATATACATACACAAAATATTAACTGTAAAGTACAATATTTTTTTGAACGTACAAAAAATTCGGAAATTGTATCCAAAGAATGTTTTGTAAAATTACAAAACTGTTTTTTTTTTGTTACCTGAACGTTATAGTTCACAGATGCGACGTGGTTGTAAGAGTGACAGTGAGGCGAATATAAATTACCGCATCGCACACAGCAAACCAAACACTGAACTAACACAAATGACGTTACTATGGAACTTTAAGAGCTGACCATATTATTTAATTAGTGGAAAGGCAGTTAGTAAAGTTCAGTGCACGTTTCAATCTGACTTTAACTTGCACCCCGTAAGTATATTTTAAAGAGCGGTAGCCTGAAAAAAATTGTATTGTTGAATGTATATTTAGTTATGTTTGAGGACTTTACAACAGTGTTTTAATGAGCAGGGTGTATTAACAATGACATTCCGCCCTTGTACGAAGTATTTTCTTTTCGTAAAATGACACAATGGACGTAGGTGGAATAGTTTCTTAAAAAAACCAACTTCTATTGTAATGCATTAGAAGCATGAAGATAGGTGTCGCCCTTAACTGTGACAAACTAACGGAGTGCTGACAAGTTTGAATATAAATACCATTGTTTGCTAATAGTTACACATAAACTGTTCGCATTAAAATTATGTGTTTAATTGTGTCCAATTTATTTGAATGTGTTTTTAAAATCATGAGTTCAGACAGTAACTTTTGAGACACGATTAACTCTTTACATTACTTTTGTTACATTTATATAACTATTGTTGGAAGTATAAATGAATCAAATTAAAAAAAACAGTAACCAAGGATTTAAAGACGCTTTTTAATTTATTGTGAACGGCCTAACCGTATTACAACCTGTTACGTTGCCACATTTAAGAGTACATTTGCTCTTTTTCACGCACTACTATAATATTTCCACAGGATTGACAGTAATTACAATTATCAATAAGCCTATTTACCTAGCAAATAGAAGTAAGGCATAAATGATGGACTATGGTAAAGGTCATAACAAAGCACATGACCTAGCATTTACACACGCGGTATTTCGGCTTTAAATACACTATACGAATTTTTAATCCAGTGCAATAACTAAAGGTTAAAAATAAATGACATGAAAGTTACGTTTAAATTATTTTACAAAACGACTCAGTAAAGGTAGGGTGAAAAATTTAATCTTTATTGCTAATATTTGCCTGAGAAAAAGATAAATTCGCATTTATATCTTATAAAATACACGTTGAGGTAGCGAAAAAATTTGATTAATATACATGGTGAAATTATGTTATGTGAATTGAATCATATCCTCAGTGACATTAGCACCTACACTAATTTTAACAATTGGCCTCACCAGTTTGTTTGCATATGAGTGGAACCACGTTCGTTACATGAATCTATGTTCTTTTTTGCAGACATGTTAAAATATGCACAGATGTCGGCTTTACAAATGTTGTGTTTTCCCGAGCACCCGTCTCGGCGAGTGTATTTGCATTCCGTTGTTTGCTCGTTCGGGTAAACAGCTGCAACCATTTTTGTCTCTTGCAGAATGCCGTTCGTATCGACGATAGTTCATTGTATTTTCATGGGAACTATTGTTTACAAATTTTAGCAACAACGAACTCGAACTGACAAAATGAACACTTTGGCTTGGATATTGTTTTTTTTTTATCACTTTCAAATTTCTCTACGGGCATGTTATAGCTAATAATGAAGGCAGATTATTTAATTTTTCTTTTAATTTTATTTGTTTCCTGTCTAAGTAGCGTTGAGTGTTCCTAAACAATTTTGTGTCTATTTTCCTATGCATGTTCAGCCAATCTGGATGTTTGGGGTTCGCCTTTCTTGCAATTGTTTTCGTGTTCTTTAATTCGGGTTGAGAGGGTTCATAAACTGTCCTCAAAAATCAATAAACCTTACTTCCCTTTGCGCCCTATCATCAGCTGCTGGAATTCTTCATGCCAGAGACTATCAAAATATTTCATAACTATTGTGGAACCTCTCACAGGCCAGACACTAACGTTTATAAAATATTCTAGTCATTTTATATCCATACATTGCAAACAGATGACACTGACATCCTGGTGAGTCTCGATACACAAAACCTTTTCACTAACGTTCCTGCACATCAGCCAACTAAGCTGATATATTTTGTTCGAACGAAAAATCTGTTGCGTTCGAACACAGCCAAATGATAAAAAAGAAAAAAAAAAAAGAACTCAAAGGTAATGGTTACCTGGCCAACAACATCAATTAGCACACAAAACCCAGCTGAACTCTTAAGTCCACACAAACAGAAAAAAAAACCGGAATTCTAGATATTCAGTATGTTTGAGCCCGCTCCGAAAAAAAAAAAAAAGTAACACGTCTTGGGAACAACATTTGTATATATTTATGAGTGTATACAGGTTGTTTGGTAACTATGGGTACAAAATAAAGGGATGTGTCGAGGACGATGAAACAAGCAAATAATTAAATAAACACAGGTCCGGAAAACGATGGTTTTCCCGTTACGGTGTATGGACACGTGTAAATATGGCGATGTTGCAACACTGTTTTTTTTTGTGTAGATATGTCAGCCCTGTTGATAACAGTGTCCACGAACTACAGGGACGCATTTTGAATGGCTGCCACTGCGTTCGGAACACACCTGGAATTGTTGAACGTTTACATGCATCGATGCGAAGACGTGCTGCAGCCTGCCTTCACATGAACATCGCCCATTTCGATCACTTGTTGAAATGTCTTCGTCCACGTGTTGTACCTCGCAATATTCGTTGTGCTGTTGTGGGACACATATTCATTCAGCTGAATATCAACTGAGCGATGCTCGTGTTTTCACGTAAACAAGTAACGTTCAGTATTTTGACGTTTTGACACACTATTATAGCGTCCCTATTGTAACATGTAATGTGTATTGGGAAAACCATTGGTTTCCTGACCTATGTATACTGGCATTATTTACTTGTTTCTTCGTATTCGACTAATCCCTTTCGTTTGTACCTATAATTACCAAACATCCTGTATACTTCACATAGTATTCCGATCAAAATCCAGCATTAAAAGTATGATTACCATGATGAAACCAGATACAGAAAAATTGCAAACCCACAGCTGTGTATATCAGATACCCTGCGAATGTGGCAATATGTAGGATTATTTTGTTTTGTTTAATTACTGTGTCGTATTTTTTTTATTAATTCATTTTATCTGTTTGTCCTTTCGCCAAAGCAGGCCTCAAACGTGTGTTGTCTGTATTGGTAGTGTCTGGTTAATTTTATCTTTATTTTTTTTTTATTTCATTGTCCTTGTATTATTTGACCCGATTTCATTTACGGAATTTTGTGTTGTGTATGTATCCTGTTGGCTAAAGTATATCATGTATCCTGTTGGCTAAAGTATAGCCTACTCTGCTTATTTATGTATTTCTATTCTCTTTAGTTTTCTTTGACAGACATCTGCATCTCAATGGAGTATGTCCAGAAAACTGCATCAAGTCATGAACTCCCATAGTACGCAACAGAATATTTTTAGTGTGGCCAGTCATCCTTAGGAATTCCTCTGAAAATTGACTTACGTTTTTTCTCTTCTTATTGCGGAAAATAATATTCTTTTCCGTAGCCCTGAACTAGTTTCTGAAGCGCGGCTGATACGGCACCTAGGCACACAAACATTCTTTTTTTATGAATTTTCTTTACAAAACAAGAAGAAGAGTGAGAAAGAGAAATATGAAACACGTAATACGTTCTTCCTGCGAAAACCAGCATGCGGCGCTTAGAACAACAAAAGTTTCAAAGAATGCGCCAACTAGGTGAACCACGTGTTTCGCTAGATAGCGCGGCCGGGCCGACAAGCGATCACTATGTCTAGGCGCTTACACGATGAAGCCAGCTTCGGACGTTTCCGTAACCTCGATTCGGGTACGTCCGGTATCGCGATTTCCCCTTGCCAGCCATCCTAGACGCCGCCGCCCGGCACTCACCCCACCTCCTATATGCTTGCGTCAAAGCACTACCCAGCTGTCAAGTCTCGCCACGTCTCCTTGTCAAACACATACAATAGTCACAATACAGCAAATTATAAAGTTAAACTGTTGGTAAAAAACTGAGATATTTTTAACGAATTATTTACTACAAAACGTAAAAATGTTATCATATTAGCAGCACATACTAAAACACAAAGTGCAACAGGTCAACAAAGTACAGATTTTTAAACACGTTTTTACTAACTCGCTTTCTTGTTTGTCTGTTCGATGACAATAAACAATGGTTAAATAAGGGTTTTATTGACTCGTTTTCTGGTCTCGGTGTCCGGTACAAATTTTGTAATCGATTGTAAACTAACTTCCCGAAACTTTAGACATAGCTCAGAACTGTATGACAATGCAATATAAGAAGGGAAAGTTGTTAAAATAAATCATGTACTAAGTTTGAAACATATGACTGCAAAATTTCACACGCACGAGACTAAAACTCAGTAAATAATTTAAAATAAATACATTTTTAAATATACCACGATTTTGAATATCGACTGTGAAGTACAAAATAATTTATCCTACGAAAATATTTGAATAATTTAAATGAAAAAAAAAAATTGGGGGACTTGTAATGATAAATTATGTATGAATAGTTCCCCTAATCATTAATTAACAATGTGATAGCACTGCAAATGATATGAACTGTTCTGTAAATTATCTCAAATACAGCTTCTCTATACATTTCTGGTTACTATTATTGCATGCGCTCCAGGTTAGATTTTCGTTTGAAATCTTACCAATTTTTTAATACGAGCAATTATTTTTAATTTTTTAGTAAATTGTAAAATTTAATACATTAAAAATTGACTAATATATTTCAACAAAGTAATTACCACAATACACAATAATTTTACATATTAGCGGTATAGGGAAATAACTTACTACAACGTTTGAAAAATTTGAGATTTTAACCATATAGCATAGTTATTTTAAAAATCTCAATCATTTTAGCATATTTGCACAACATATATCTTTATCTAGGATTTTTGTTTTGTAGTTTTTCCATATTGACTATGAAAAACATATAGATTTCAGTTAGTGTTTTACGCACTCTTAAGAGAATAGCGCCTAGAAACTAAGGTGAGACGTGACGCACGTAATATGTCGCCCTTAGCGTCTGCGCTTATAGGCCTTGAACTGCGGAAATACATTCACTCAGGCAGCCACCTTAACTCCTCACTTTTCACTCTACGTCCTCACGTATTTAACAATTAGCGAAATAATAATTTATTTACTATCCGGGCAGTATTTCCGTTCCACCCTTTTTCTCCCCCCCCCCCTTCCCCAATACACACACTAAGCAGTTTAAACCAAATTTGCGGTAATATTATCGACAAAAATAACGAATTATGTATTTCGTGTCACTATATTTCGTAAAACACCGTAGTATATCTGAGGCTCGTATGACTGTAGGATGGTCACAAAAATTCAGTAGCGGCGCACCAGAGCTGTCATTGGCCCAGCCATTACGCCGACAATATCACATGATATGTTATATTCAATCCTGTGATATATCAGTGTTTATAATAATACTTATTTACTTTTAATTAAAACCAGCTAATGCAGCGAGGGACTTATATACGAGAGCTTAAGTTTTGCAATAATAAAAATCCAAAAATCCACAGACATCCAAGCTAAATTCTACACAATCCCACACACACCCACTCACCTACACACACATAGTGAGAGAGACAGAGAGAGAGATGTAATAAAATTTAACACTTCATTGCTTTACATATAAGCCACATTGGAAATTCAAAGCGAGTCCACCCCAACATTATGCCGGAAGTGAAACGTCATATAAATGAATTATTTTACTGTCTAGTGTTACAGGTAATCACAATTTTCACATTAAAACCATCACCTTATTTTAATTGTAATTCGTAAATGGTCTCGTAGGCCTACATGGTTTTGAACCCATCAATCATAAGATTATTAAAAAGGTCTTTATTTCCAAAGTTAACATTCTACAAAAAAAGAGTCCACAAACCACACATTTTATGTGATTCCGCACATTTCGGTGACATTTTAATGGTACTGACATTGAATTCCTTACCTTGGAGGACGGTTGTGTCAAATGTTAGGACCTTACATTGTTTGCAATAGTGAAAAAGTACCGGATGGCACATCACAGACTAATGCACGCTGTTGTGTAGGTGTTTTGGGATAAAGTGAGCATTTTTTAAACCCTTGTTACATTTCCGTTTCAGAAAATTTACAGTTGCCTGCAACTATCTTGTTAAATGAAGTAACATATGTAACAATATAAGTGTGCTGATTATACTGTACTTAATAGTTAACGTTTACATCAAAATAAACAATACTTATCAATTACTATTATTTACCATCACTGTAAAAATACTTCCTAAAATGTTTAGGAAGTTATTATCCCAGGCGCAGTATGGGACAATTACCATACTTCCGTCTTGTAAATATGCAAACTTTTACAAATGTTACAATACAAGTCTGGTAACTTTAGTATGCATTTGACTGTTTTATAATTAGGTTTAGGAGTGTTGCCATGAATGTCTGGGAAACTATTCTACCATACCTACTGTCTTAGCGCTCCTATACGCACGTCTGGTAAATTTACATACTATTTTTTGGAGTAAGATGTTCTTAAAAATTGCTGACTTACAGATAGCTAGAGCCACGATTTTATGGTGAAAATATTTTTGCAACATTTGGTTTCGATGTGTTATGTGCACGTCTACAGGTCTGCTACATCGCCCGTAATTGGATAATTTTACTCTCACTTGCCTTGGCGAATTACAGACGTAAGGAGTCACAATAATATTATTCTGATTGGTGCAGTCAAATGAGAAACATATCTGAACAAAGACACGCTGCCAATAACCTTGAATAAAAGCTGCCGATGTGCACGTGAGTCACTGAAACAAAGTGGGGCAAAAATCTTTTCGCGACAAAATCGTGGCCCTACAGATAGCGAATGGAATGTTGGTATGTGTGTAACGTGACTGGTGCGTGTGTCGGCAGGTTGGCAAGAGCCTCAACCTGTATGTGACAGCGTGGGACGGCAAGTTCAACATGAAGGTAGCCGTTGTGGCGACTGTCAACAGTAGTGGTAACAGACAGAAGAACCCTCGACCTCCACTCTTCCTGCCGCCTGGCTTCGGTCAGTCTGTGCGTGTGCCACCCGCTCTACCCACAGGTATGTAGCCCTTCCTACATATCATTCTACTTTGTCGCTTCCAACACCACTGTCCCCCCCCCCCTCAACAACTTTTCCATACGTTAGTTCTCAATTGCCTGCGTCATGCCACACAATAAATTACATTTTATTTGTAACGAAGAAGAACATTTCTTTGAGACCGTTGAGGCCATCGTCGGTAGTTTTTTCTTCTCATCGGTGCATAGAACACGCTGGTTTTCTTGCACTAAAAACAAACCTTTACCTTGGTTAGTTTTTTGATGCAAGGAGACCATTGTGTTCGTCTGTTTTTCCTTTGTCTTACTGTCCTAATTAAACTGTGTTATTTGTTTTCGTTCGCTTTCCTCAAGGTGTCAGTGTTTCTGCTGTGGCGTCTATACCTACATCCAGCCTTTTCTCGTTCGTTTTGTTTTGCTTTTTTTGTTGTTGTAATTATTATTTTTTTGTTATTGCGTACTTACTGACGGAATTCCTTTTTGCGGAATCATCTGACTTAATAATTTTTTATGGTGCTTGGGTGCTCGTTTGTGATATTTTCTTGTAAATGACTGACTGAATTCCTTGCGGAGTTGTATATGATTGCCTGAGTTTGCCAGTTGCAAACAAAGTCCTTTTATTTGTTTACTTGTCTGTTTGTTTGTGTCTATTCTGATGTATTTTGTGACACACCATTTGCTGCTTTGGCGTATGACCAAAATACTTCTTAAGCTAGAATCGTTCAACAATAACATCAGTGAACAGTTCGCCTGCTAAAATGTTTTGATTGATTCTAGCCATTTTTATAGCAATATTTGCGATTTTTGTGTGAAATAAGTGTAAAAAACAACGTAGCGATTCTTAGGTATTGATATGTCATTTATTATTATATCTCAATCTTTGTTCAACTATCAAGCATGGCCTTGAGCTTATGAATATTGTTTTATTATAACAAATATATTTGATGGTGAATTTATTTTTTCATGTTTTAAGAAGACATTCATTCAACTGTAAAATTACTGTAAATTACTTTACTGTAAAGATTTCTTCTGAACTATTTTAATGACAACACAATTTTCTTTGTAAAACAATATATTTGAGGCGACGCTACTTTGCAGTTCATCAAGCTGAAATAAAAATTTTCACTGACGCAACAAGTTTAGTTTTGTGGCAATGAACATGCTTTAAGATTGCATCCGTTATTTACGCACCAGGCTTTTAAAAACATCGTTATTGATGCTACACGAATACTTTACAATTCTACTGTAGTTTAGAGGTGGCTCGTGGCTTGTTGCCAGGTAGGGCTGCAGTTGCCAACAGCTGTACAGGGTTGTGCGCTGGTTGACTCTACAGCCACTGACACGCTGATGTGCAGGTGCCCCTTACTACTGAGTGGTCACAACACATCTAGTAGCCGGCAAATATTTCATGGTCGTTGATCTACGGCGCGTTCATCGAGAGTGTACAGTTCCGACTATCTGCAGCCCCACCTGGCAACAACCCACGAGCCGCCACTGCCGTAGTTGTATGAACTTTTGGGATGTGCAAACATCTGAAATACCCACAAACGTAAAATGGTCAGTGTAGGGCCTTTCTACTTAAACTTTTTGGACTAACGTTGAATATTGTAACAAAAATTGCAGAAATTGTGTCCGCAAGAAACATAAGTGAATTTTGAATTTCGGTATTGTCCCTCACTGCTCACTGTACAACAAGATAACAAGAAATAAGTAAAATAATGCTTCTTTAACGCTGGAACATGAACTAAAATAACAAAATGAATCTATACTATTTAAGGAACAGTGCTACTGATTTAGTCATGTAACGGCATTGGTATAAAAGTTATTTTTGGCACATTTAAATCTAAAACACGTGGATATATGTAAAAATGTTGTTATGCGATGGTGTGTGCTAATTGCTAATAATTTCTTTGTAACTCGTTAACCATTATAGAGGAACTAGCAGCCCTCCCGTGGTTTTTCCCGCGTATAAAACTTATAACATGGTGATGTCTATTGCTGTGGTTAGCAGTATTCTTCTAAAAAATCAGTAATGATATTTAGACCTGTGAACTTAGAGATATTACCACATTACGTACCGATAACTTTGCAAAATGTTAGTTCGTACAGTTCATTTCACTTTTTGATGTGTTAACCTTCCTTCCGGACTGTCTGTCTAAATTATTAGCAAACAAGGTTTTTTCTCTCTAGTAATTAGTCTGTTGTATACAGCAAAAATACTTGTACAAAGTGATAGGCGTGTACGTAATAATCGTTCTGAAACAAACAGCTGCTCACCATCTCAAATGGTTATACTGACAGCGAGGGTTGATTGAAAACAAATGCTATGTCATATCACCCTTTTCAAAGGTCAGTTTCGAACAATTTTGAAATATATTTTAAGACATCTGTTTAAGTATCCAATTAAAGTGCCAAGCACAACGATAGCTCGTTTGGTTCAAGCTATATTCACGATTCAATAAAAAAAAGTTCACACCATTACTCTATTTAGACGACACATTTAGGAAAATAAATCTTTTGTTTTCGTGTATTAACGTTAACAGCTTCTCGCAGATAAAAGAAACTTCATATGCGTACGGGTTTGATTGATAACAATAATTAATCGAAACACATTTCACAGTTTATTTACCCATTTGGGACAAAATAATCGAAAACACACATCACGCCTTTTTACACATTAAGGGATCTAATATCGAAAATTCTTAAAATTGTATTATATACAATTGCATAACTATCCAATTGAAGTGAAATTCACAACGTAGTCTTTTGGATTCGAGCTATATTGGTAGTTTGTAAAGTAAAAGCGCATTTTTCTTCTGTTCTCTCCTTAGGAGTAGAATTAAATAAAAGCATTAATATAAATAGTGAATTTTTATGTATTCAGCATTTTAAAACGAAATGGACACTTTATCTTGAAAGGTCACGTATAGCGCTCAACAGGAGAATCCTCAGAACTGCAGGGTAGGAAAACGAGTGTGTGTATATGTGTATACGTGTATGTGTGTGTGTATATATATATATATATATATATATATATATATATATATATATATATATATAGTCTGTATACGATTATAGGATCAGGATGGAACTGTGCTTTGATATGTATGTCAGTCAGCCCGTGGCTTTGCCCGAGTGTATTGCTCGTAAATAATTTTATTGAAGGACTTCTTTGAACACCGGCTTAGTTTATTGCCATCAAGCGTTAGGATAAGCAAAATGCTAGTCAGTTGACCTAACTTTGCAGCAGTCTATGTTGGTTCAACTTTTCGTAGGTCATATTTATGGTCATAGCAAGCAAACGTTGAAGTGGAATTGAAGAATTTTAAGCGCGAAAGTGTAATCGGGTATTATAGATTTGACAACTGATTTACCTCGAGCACAACCAATGATGAATGCGGCTGCAGTTGGTTTATTGATGTATATAATTTTCACTTGAAGCTTAGTGCCATTGGGAAGTTTCAGCGAGTTAAGAATTTGCAGTAATGTTTTTTTTTTTTGTGGGATCATCCTGTAGCACTTCAGAGGTAGTCGAATATGTGGCGAAGTTTTGATACAATCCAAGGGAAGCGGCACTGGACAGTAACTATACACAACACTGAACGTCTGTTGAACTAATATACTAACGAGTGCAGGTACACCAACCAACCAGTAGCGTGCAAGTGGCTAGGTGCGTATTCTACAATAACAAGGCTTCAGTCTCACTGAATGAAAAACCATCATGTGTGTCTTTGTACGAATGATAATTGCCCTGCTCTAAGTGTAACAGTCGGTTATAATTAGAGCCCCGGAAATTTCGCGGATTCAACTGAGGAGAGGTTGGATTTCTAAGTCATGTATATGTTGGAAACTGTTTCTATTGGGTCACTGTTTATTAAACGTGACCTTGCGGACTCCGAACCAATGGCGGACATGCGTAAAACCGCTCACGGACTCCTGCGCTACATCGTCAAATGTTCAAATCCTCACTCACTGGAGCAGCAGCCAATGAACAAATATAGCTGAGGACAGTGCACACAGGACTGTGTAGTCTAGCCTGCTGGGCGTTGAACCTGCGAAATATCCGGGCCTCTAGTTATAATACCGTTTGCCATTTAACCTGACCATCCTTTGTCACTGAGTCTCCATTGACATGTCACTAATTTCATCAGTCATGCCGCTCTTTGCTCTCAGAATTGCACGTTTGCCAAATCTTACATGGAATTCGAACCCAAAGCCTCCCTAACCATAGACCGGTACTACAAATAACTGCGCCGCGTAACATCGAATGTCGTCATTAAAAACGAATATAAACTTATACCCTTATAGTGAGGTTGCTCTACATTAACGTGTGGATTTAATATTGCTGCGAAAAATTATTTCTCAATGATCGTAATTGATCTTCGGATAGTCTGCCTTGAATGGTTTACAAAATAGTTTTCATCGTGGTAATTTATTTATTTTATGCAGTAACTTATATAACTTTCTAATGTATTTGCATTAGCATGATTATGAAGCAAATAATGCCTCGATATTTGAAGTGATTAAATAAATATCAAAGGGATAATCGAAAAAAAAAAGAACTGACGTCCTTTCGCCTCTGAAATTTACTTACGGGTATTTACGTATCATTATCCGAATGCGGTAAAAATTATCTATATTTCGAGGTATTCAATACGTATAGAGGATTTACCTTAGACACATTCCACGCCTCTGTACCTTCTTAGAATATTTACGAATCGAAAACATATTTACACTAAATATTTACCAAATTGGGACCGAATTAGAAAATTATCCTAAAATGATATTACGAGTGTTTACTCAAGAATCATCCTTAAGACAAGAGGACTTCGATATCTCGACTGGTTCCATAGATAAGGAGGAATAATAGACACATTTAACGTATTTTCACTTCATTATTTGTCGAATTAAAAAAAAATTCCTATCTGCCTAATGTGTACATTTGCATGACTGTACAGTTAAATTAAAAAATCACTGCAGTGGCCTGTTGGGCTCAAAGTATGTCGACGATTCATGGAAAAAAACATATATCACCTGCTCACTCTCCAAGGGGTCAAATTTCTAAAAATTCTCTTCTTAAAGCTTGCCTACGCTCCAAGGAGAGACTATCCTCAAAAATTTTACGTTTCTTATGTCCAGCGGTTTGGGTGTGGCAGTTAGTCAGTCAGAGAACTTTGTTATAGGTACATATAGATTCTTTAAGGAATCGGTTCACCTCAGTTTTCAACGCCTTTTTCAATTTTTATTTGTACCAGAAACTTTTTTCTTATTGTGATTAAATCTTCTTCTAAGGAAATTTCTGTATCCCTCATAGTTTTTGCGTAATGAGTCGTAAACGTCATAATTTGCACTTTACGGTTTTATGTACACCACGGAAACCAACTGACATACCAAACAAAAAAAATTCACAATATATAACAATGTTGTAGGCTATGCTTTGACACATATAAAAACAAAAAAAAATTTTTTTTTATTTATTTTATAAAAAATTTTGAATTTTGAAATAAAATTTTAAAACATTTAGAAAGTTTTAAAAACACAAAAATATAATTTTTTTTTTTGTTAAATCACAGCCTACAACATTGTTTTACACTGTGAATTTTTTCGGTTTAGTATGTAAGTTGGTTTTAGTGGCGTACATAAAACCGTAAAGTGAAAATTTTGACGTTTGCGACTCATTACGCAAAAACTATGAGAGATACAAAAATTTCCTAAGAGGCAGATTTAATCACAGTTTATGTCTTAAAAGAAAAAAAAATATCTGGTACAAATATAAAAATAAAAAAATACGTTGAAAACTGAAGTGAACCGCGCCCTTAGACTATAAACTGCATCTATTGTCAATTTAAACCACCATTTTCGTTCGCAAACGCATTTGGAAAGAACATATTATTAGGCGACAGACACCGGCGTATTTGTAACCCAAACCCATTTATAAAATACGACACAATTGTGCCAATATTTTTTATATTCGGCAGTGAATAAACTTTTGACTAACTTTATCGATGCAATTACTAAGCAATTATCCTTGTCTCACAAAACAAGGAAATTGTAACAGAATGACGAAACTAACAACGCCTTCGGATTTCCCGTTTGCAAAGTTGAGAGCGAGGTTCTTTCGTTAGGACGTTATATAATGATAAACAAGTTCTCACACGTGAGAAGTTTTGCATTTGTTTTTTTTTTCTGCCAACGTTTCCTACATTGTGTTGCCACCTTTATAATTAACGTCTATTGTTCGCATAAACAACGACAGTTTAACGCTTCTGTGATGATTGCGGCAGCCCTTCAACGTTGAGGGGAAATTGTATATGAGTGGTAAGTAAACATCTCGTTGACGCTGGTGTTTTCTGGCACTGGCCGAGTTGCGTGTCTTACATTCACGTGAAATTGTTACGATTACGGTCGGTTAAATAAACTCACTCGTCCTTTATGACTGTGAACAAGTAACAATTCTGCACTAAACACTCACGGACTCTTTTACTACCTTGTCAGAAGTTCTTGCTAGAGCAACAGCCAAACTTACAAATGAAGGATGTTATGCATCACCACACCACGTACCTATTGTTGTATTTGCATAAAATATTCTTCAGATTTGAATCACTCCTAGACAAATTATTTTAGCTCTAGAGTCTGTTGCTGTAAATGTTGACTATACAGGGTGAGTGAGGAGGAAAGGTACATGTTTGAGAGGTGAGAGTACTGGTAATTCTGAACAAAATGTTTCTAATAAACATATGCCAATTTCTTAACCGTTTCAGAGAAACCGAATGAAAACAAGGAACGGTAAATGTGCAAGAGACGGTAAATCACGATACTGTTATCGTATGTTTTGTTTAATTGTGTACATTTCCTCACAAAACATGTTCAAACACTCCACCAACAACTTCAATGCATTTTGCTGCTCTGATAGACAGCTGCTGTGTTGCTGATCTGAGCTCTATAGTACATTGCTTTACTTGAGCACAAGAATGATAAATACGAACGAGAAGTTTCTCTCTTGTGTCCAACCTGCGCGTGTAGACTTCGCTTGTAAGCCAACCCCACACACAGTAATCCAATTGGGTAAGATCAGGTGACCTCGGTGGCCAAGCAATGACTCCATGGCGACCGATCCAACGTCCAGGATACGTTTCGTTGAGGCACTGTCACTGGCCGTACATAACGCGCAGGAGCTCCGTCTTGCTGAAAGTACATACGAGCTCTTGTTGCCAAAGGGCTATCCTCCAAGTATTCTGGTTACACGTTTTGAAGAAAATCAAGATACCGTACTCCATTAAGACGATTATCTAAAACTACTGGATCGATAAGTTGGTCATCAATAATACCGCACCACTAAGAAACGTCGTTGAAAATTCCTTTCTACAGTAGGGTGTAGATTTTTGTCTGCCCATACGTGAGAATTTCGTGTGTTGTTGATTCCGTTGCGGGTAAATGTTGACTCATCAGTGAACAGAATACGTGGAATTAATCGATCATTGGCAATGATTCACTGACAGAATTCTTGCCAGTGGACCTCATCTCCTTCATGCAGATGTTGTACACTCTGCCGATGATATGGATACACACCCTGCTCGTGTACTGTGCGTATCACTCTTGTTTGTGGAATATGAAGTTGAGCAGCAATTCGTCTCGAGCTAGTTGTTGGGCTGCGTTCTGTTACCTGAAGTACGTTCTCAACTTCATTAAGAGCTTGTTGTACGGGACGTTCGGATACAACATTTACGCTGGGAAGCGTACCACGGTCACGCAATTCTGTAAACACCCTGCTAAACACCCTGCTATCTGGAACTCTGCGATTAGGAAATCGTCGTTCGTACTCACGAACAGCGGCTCTGGAATTCCCATCGGAGAAACCGTAGACAAATATCATGTCAGCATACTCTGCATGTGTAAAGACCTGTGGTATTTTTGACTACACTGAACTGTATTCACTGTGCACGTAACAACACTGTAGTTCCCAATACTAGGGCAAGCACTGTAGGACTGAGACTGAGGTAAACAACTGCACCATGCTTAGAGCGTCACCGTGTGGAAATGCACAAAATTGCACACAACATAAGATAACAGTAGCGTGATTTACCGTCACCTGCACTTATCCTGTTCCTTGTTGTTTTCATTTGGTTTCTCTGAAACGGTTAAGAAAAGGGCATATGTTTATTAGAAACATTTTGTTCAGAATCACCTGTACTATCACCCCTCAAAGCATTTAACTTTCCTCCCGACTCATCCTGTATATTACTAAAATATTTTTGTAAGACTGTTCCAAATCTGAAAGAGTTCTAGCAAGACTTATTGATACCTTTCAAGTGGCGCATAATTTTCTCATGCACAACACCGTCCAAATATAAAACACATGAGATTCTGAGGAACCAAACACCTTTTATTAATAAACTAATTATTTAGTACCTAAACAATCTCATGATTAGGGGAAGACCAGAATCTACAGAAGGACTGGGAATTCGTAGCTGTTACGCCTTCTTCATAAAAATATTAAAAGTCAATATGAGTTCTGTTCATTGAACCTTTTCACTATTGCTATTATCATACTCCAGTATGTCTATAGTAAATGTAAGACTGATCATTAAACATATCTTATTTTCTCTTTATAAAAGTGTGATAGTAATAAGTTGGTATTATAATACAAGAACAAAACCATGTCTACGAATTCTTAGGTATAATAAGGTTATTAACGTAACACACGTATTTGAATGTGGTAAGAGGTTTAAGAGGTTGCAGCTAGGATAACTGAAAATATTTTTCCTGGCTAAGAGAAAAGTCCGACAGGTTTTCAGAATTTTTCGCTCTGCAGTTTGCAAAAGTCATCGTCTGTCTACTATATAGTTGTGTGCACGTTTACTCTCCAACTCCAATTCTCCATCTCTCTGGCATAACTACAAACATTCATTCTCTCATTACTTCTAGAACCAAATCGCAATAACCTTGTCTTTAACACTGCAGTATTTTCACATTTCAAACACGTCTTCCTGACCATAAAATGAATAAGTGTGAAGACTGGACACGATAAAGTAACCACTTCTCAAAAACCGTCATGCATGAAATAACACAGAAAATAAATTAAATTAAAATATCTATATACCACTGTTACAAAGTTATTATTTTATATGGATGTTATTTAGATGTTTTAATCTGTTACGAGGTTCCACCAGTCTAACAACGTTAATATTTTTGTGGGTTTATTTATATGGTTGCTGTTACAAAGTTATTATTATTAAACGGTAGGTTCGCTTAGGTTGTAGCTACACTGCGGGTTTATTTAGATGTTAATTTAGGTTAAATGATTTTGACGTATATGGTTTTTAAAAAGGACTACGAAAAACGTGGGGCGCATACAATAGGTAGTAATTGATACTTGAATGGTACTCACAAGCCACTACCAATTTTGTTTTATTGCAAATTATATGGATATTTCTGTGAGTTTTCTCAACGACAGCAACGCTTTACACTCCTTACTATCACCTACTTAATGTGTCCTACGTTTTACGTTTTTATTTTACAAGTACCTTTATGTAATAAGTTATTTATTATATTTTATTCTTTTCTAAAATGTATACGAAATATTGTAATCACTTGTTAAAAAACATAGCGAATCAAACATTAGTTATTATATGATACATATTTTTGATAATTTTTTCATTGCATTGTCATCGTTTTCTGAGTTTTGTTCAAAGTATCAAGTCTCTAGCTCTTTTGGAAGTTAGTTTAACACGGTATATAACATTTTTTTAAATGTAAATGTAATTTTAAAATGGTTTCATTTTCTGTTTCATTGTTAGCAGTTTTGAACTATGTTTAAAGTTTTACTTCTTGTAACTAAACAGGAAGTTAGTTAAAATTCGATTGTAATATTTGTACCGAACAGACAGACAGGTAAGAAGCAAGATGTAATAAGTTACCCTACATGAAACCCTACACAAATACATTGTTCATTGTTCCCGAACATCTCATTGTTATAGGAAAAAGAATCTGACGAAAGAACGAGTTACGTATTAAAAAAAAAAAAAAAGAAAGAAAAAAATAATATTGGCTCCCTTCTTGCAGGAATTTATCGGTATGAGAAGGTTCCCTGTAGACATTGTGACCCAAGACATCTAGAAAGGGTAATTGACCATCTGTTCCTTTTCCTATGATGATCTGTGTACTTGGGTGGATACTTTTGAGATGGAGATGGCCTTCACTGTAATACATTATTTGTAAATGTAGCACAACCATGTATAGGACAGTTAAGAAAGTAGGTATGGTAAAATTGTTTCCCTTAGATAGATGGTAGCGTTACTATATATATTATTGGAAACAGTCAAATTTATACTTGTGCTATCAGACTTATATCGTTACAATGGTGATCATTTGCTCGGTTTACAAGCTGAAGCATGGTAAGTGCACCATTTTGTGTATGGGTTAAAAAGTTCCAGTACTATTTAGCAAGTTTTTGTACGTCGTAAGAACAGTTTTAGCTTCTCCTCCCTATGAATCCAGACTACGAATGTGTTGTCAACACAATTGGGCCATAAAGTGTGCTGGTAAGGGTTGGACCGTATTGTCGTGTCTTCGTACGTGGCCAAAATGAAGTAGAACTCTACCACAAGAAACCTATTCGTACAGGAAGAGACCTGCAAGCGAATGCTCATACCATCATCCATCGAAAAAGAAATGTTATATGTATATCCTACTATTAAACATGGCATGGACATATGCAAAGATTAACACCCTGAAACAGTAATAAAAAACCTTACTGCAACTCTAGAAGCGAATTGCTGTTCATGTCGTGAAACGAGCTGAGAATCAAGAGCCGACTTAGTATAACAGAAAAAGATAATCTAAAATAAATAACAGTCTTGCCTTATGTGAAAGGTTTTACTGAACGTCTGTACTGTATTTTGCTATAGTTTTTGTTTAATTCTTTAAAGAGAGCAAATATCAGAAATCTGACGGGTAATTTTGTTTTAAATGTTTTTTTCTGCTATAACTATTTTTTCAAGACACGAATTTATATGGTTTCAACTATAAAGACAATTTACAAAAAATCGTTAATTACATAATTAGCTAAAATAAAATTTACTGCCTTGAAAATAAAAACAGTTATGGTGAATTCTTTTTTGAACAAAACTGCTTTAGTTTAGTTAGGCCTATATATATATATATATATATATATATATATATATATATATATATATATATATATATATGTAATTATTGCAAAAACAGTATAAATAAGGAAACATGGACTTAAACATGCACAACATACAAACCATCTATTAACTTCGCAACAAAACAAAAAGAATCTTGGGATCGGTGAAAAATCAAACACCAGGCTAACTTTAATTCTACTACAGGTTAGAAAGAAAATGTGTTTTCCTATGGGAGAGTTTGGCACGAGGAAAATTTCTGCCATTATTTTCGCTGCTATCGCTAAGGGACCAGAAAATTACGCAACTGTAGTAAATCTAATTTTAAATAAGCTTGGAAATGGCAGAAGTCATTTAACTTAATATTAAACAGAAAATGGACCGATTTCACGTTTTAACCCTAGCAGCAAATACAATCATTTTTCAGTTGGCCAACTGTTGGCAGAAGCGGTCAACGTTCGCTTGTATGATCGTCTACTTTTGCTGGAATGGTTGTGGTACACTTGTGGTTAATGTGTGGGTGATTTCCTTATGTATCATGCATGCCACATGTGGTCACAGTTGCATTCCGAATGCTTATTGTCTGTGGGCTGCTTATCACGATCAGATATACACAAGTGGGCCAGTTGATGTTTGTTATTTGGGAAATTAGCAACTTTATGTAACTTAAAATTCAGGAAAGCTCTGTGATTGGTTAGTTTGCACTCATTAGCAATACCAGCGCTCAAGTGGCAGAAATTTCTGCTGTGCCAAACTTTTAACATTTATGTTTCTAACCTGTATTAAAGTTAACCTTAACCAGACGAAGAAAAGGTAAAGGTATACAAAGCGCTTTGTTCTTATGGAAAAGTGTACATTGGTCAAACAGGCAGGAAAATACCTCCAAGAATAAAACAACACGTTGGAGCTTATAAATACAGAAACCAGCTGTCAGCAGTAATATAACACTCTATACAAACCAAACACAGCATCGAATTCGACAAGTCTTCTACACTAGCCAACATTCATAACTACCGGCTAACAACAGAGAGCTGCAACTGAGACAACGAAACACACCAGCAACATCAACAAGGTAGACGGTTACCGATTAAACAAAATATGTCAACACTTTTCGTGGATGGTTCCAATTCCTTCCATCTTAGGGTAGTCACTACAGACTTGCCAAAATGATCAACCAGCTCAACAAATCAAGAGCAAGCAAGCTTGTTATTGGCCGACAAACTCGAACAATCAGCATACAGCCACCCAGAGATCCAGGTATGTAAAGGGAGTCTATCATATCTATAAGTAAACAGATGACCTGAAGATGGCACCTGCGACGAATCCCGAAACGTCGAAAGCCAAGAAAGTACTAGTGCAACATAATCCCAAAAGTCGTTAACATGCAAACAACGGCCGCGAAAGCTTGCGAACAACAAAAACAAATTTCTGTTTATTTAATTTCTGTAACATTACATTAAATACAATAGATTTATAAGCAAATACGCGTTTGTAATTGAAATAAATTTAAGATTAAAGTTGTGTACGAAAGGTCAAGGGTTTATTTTCTGGGTGGACACGATTCGTTTCAAAAGTGCTACAAATTAATTTTACTGTCGTTGAAAAGATAAATATAACTTATTCACTGCTAGTATATTTTCTTACTTATTTCCAGAGACTGGTCATTCTGGTTATGTGACCGAGAGGATCCATAGTTAACTTTTGCTGGTTAGCTTACTCATAGAAAAACGTAAACATAAACGACTTGTAAATATCGCGTACTGAAAACATTATCAGCCCAATACATAAACATTTTCGAAACCAAATTTACAGGAATAAACATTTTTTGTCACAGATTTAATTTTCAGTGTGTAATCCAACGAATTAAGTATTTCTGTAGTCTGACTGTGTACTAGGTAAGTACACATAAGAGTTCGCAAAATAGGATTTCGTTGCCTTCAAATTTCAGTTCGACGTCAGGTACCTGCACGTGACACTAACATACGATTGGTTACAAAACCAGTTGACATTCCGCCGTCTGACCTGCACCATTCATTAGCAAGGGCGGATAGAGAGTTGTAGAAAGTCAAGAAAAACCGGGAGGAGAAAGTATCCGGCGCGCCTTCATACAAAACCAAACTGACCGGGAAAGAAAAAAAAATACAGTTTTGTTTGGAATTTAAACAGCTACTCATTGACACAAACATCTTTCGACAGCTGACACTCGAGAACTTGGTGCTACACAAGGAGGAACTATATACATCATCCTTGGTGCTGCAGCATGTACGAACCCGTGATTTATAAACAGTGGTGTCGTATCGACATTCAAAACACAGCTGTCGTGGACGAGGCATGTTGCAATCTGCCTGTGTTCTCATGATGTTAATTTTCAGTTCTGAGTATCTTAGAAAGTAATTGGAAGATCTGTAAGAAAAGTTTTACTGTTACTGTTGCATGTACTTTATCTGCGGAGAAAATTTTACATTAATTGTTTGCATTTCTATAAGTAAGTTAATTTATTTTCTTACGTGTTTTTAATAGTCACAAATATAATTATAGTTTTTGATTTCCAATAGTGGTTTTGTTACGGTGTCAGGCAAAAATGTTTATTTTAGAGTAATAAGGTACTGGATCCAATTAAGACCGCATTAAGGTTTGGCAGTGTTTGTAAAATTCGTTAAAGCACATATAACTTTAGAAATTTACTGTGAAATAAGAACATCAGTGGAGATTTAAAAAAATTACAGAACACAATTATCGTAATTATTACTATTCCAGGGCAAAAAAAATAGAAGGGCACAGCAAATGGCCTTATTAAGATGTCAGGTGCCAAATAAGGCCAAGAGGTGGTGCCTAATAAGGCCACCTACAAGAAGCAAAATAATAGACCGATAAAATCCATTTATAATTAGAAAATCACTTTTAATATGTCTAAGAATCGAAATTAAGAAAAACTAAAGTTTACATGTACACTGTTATCAATTTAAACAAAAAATACATGGCAAAATATTAAACTTCAATTTGTATCGATCATACCCAATTGCAACAAAAAGTTTCCTTTACACTAACAATGTCCAAAATAATTTGTCTTCACACAAATATGCTTTTAAGTATGACTTTACACATGAAATAAGTAGCTATCGCATAATTTGAGTAAAAAAAACATGAGAATTGACACTTATTGCAAGGAAATATGAGAAACATTCGTGTATTTTAAACGAAGTACGTAGGCATACTTGTTTCATAAATAAATGTCAATAATGAGATTTTTATGAGGCATTAATGAACTTTGGTCGAACATAAGTAATTATAATCTACTCTAACCATCACAATTAGGGCAAATAAATGGGCTTGTATCACATTTGTCAAGTCCAACACACTGTTCGTGATAATAAACTCTGCATTATGAACACAATCTCATGTCTATTATTTGATGCTCTTTGCAAATAGGGCATGATCAATCATCTTTTGCATGACGATGTTTTGTTATTCCACTACATCCAGCCTGAGGAGCTGGGCGATTCGTGTAACTTGGTATACGAGAAGATGCTCTTCGTTGTATTCCCTTTCTTGGTTCAGTTTGCTTCTGTGGACATTTTCCAGGAACTGTTGGTCGTTTGGTCTGAAACAATGATTTTACGATCCGTTGGGCTCTTGAATTTATTGCTTGATGTCTTAGTTTTGTTGTAGATTTATGAAATTTTGGTGTTGTGAGTACATTTGGGAATGTCAAACTTCCATCGGTGTTTTGAGAAGTGTTCAATACTCCGCGATCAGATGGCCCGCTGCCAGAACTAACACTGCTTGCACTTACATTGTCAACATAGTCTTTGCTAGCCACATTTGCTTCGGGTTTGGTGTAAGTCAGTTCAGATGGGGCGAAAGCTGCTTCAGGAAGAATGTTGCAATCGTAAGGATATATCCCAGTTCCCCTAAACCCAGAAATTAAATTGGCTGGGGTCATTGATTTTATCCATACCTTTGAAAAAAGCAGTCCAAATCTTACACGGTTTATTGTTCTGTCATCATGCGAAGACCAATAATTAAGAACCTCTTGATCCCAACATTCCTCGAAAGGCCCGAATACAGATTTATCGAGTGGTTGTAGATCGTGAGTGCAGTTGGATGGAAGGCAAAACAAGATGATGTCATTATTTTCGGCTATATCCACTATATTCGCATCCAAATGGGACTTCGCTCCATCAAAAATCACCCACTTAACAAATACCTCGCATGTCATAGAGCCTTTGTCAGTCATTTCAACAACCGTTCCTGCAGGCATGTTTTCTTCCCACTCTGGCTTGCAGCGGTTTCCTTTAAAAAGGATCATTGGAGGGATAGCCTGACCGATTGCATTACCACATGCAACAATTGTAACGTTTTGTGCATGCTCCGATGCAATAAGATGAACTCTCTTACTCCCCTTTCTGCCATAAACTTGTTGCTGCTTATGTAATGTCAAACGACAGCCCTTTTAGTCAATGTTGTAGATTTTTTCCGGATGACCTTCAATATTATGTTCCTCTAATATTCCACGTAATTTAGCAAAGTAATCACTGGCAATTACTTTGTTCAGTTTTGCTGCTCTACCTGCATTCATTGCTTGGGTCTTCCTTTTCGAAATGTCTGGTGTCGTTGAAGAAATAACTTTAACCACTTTTTACCGGCCATTTCAGACTTCTTATTGAATGGATGTTTGACAGAATTCAACTCGCAAAATGAGTATACCTCCTTAAAAGTTTTGGAGTTAATGGTACCCCTACCTCTGCTAACCTGAAAATTCGATTACATAATATGGTTTCTTCTTGCTCGGTAAGTAACGCATGTCTTCCAAGTTTTTTTTTTCGCTTCTCCCGGATAAAATATGATTTCGCAAGGTCCGTCGCGGTATATTGTACTCACGTGCAACTGTTGCAACTGGCGTGCCATTTCTGAACACTGCTAATGCTGCCACAAGCTGGTCAGTGGTCCACTTTGCTCGTTTGCTTGTAGTGTCCATTTTCTTCTGAAAGAAAACAAGAGGTTTCAAAAGAATTCATTCACATGAGAAGTATTTTATTTAGTGGGCCATTAATCAAAGGAACTTAGTTTACAAAAAAAATGGTTAATTTCACAACTAATAAAATTTTATGCTGAATAACATGTACGAATTCCCAACTCTGGATATAGTAACACATTTTAATCGATAATATGTCATAAATAAATAGTGTTGTAACAACACAACAACTGAGACACAAACTGAAAATTATTTTAAAACACGTGTCACAAAATACAACATGGTCACCTAATAAGGCCAGAATAGTATCTTAATAAGGCCACCGTGGCCATATTAGGACACCTACACTTTGTGTCTTTCATTAATTCACTTATAACAGCACAATACGTCGATTGTTAAAACCATAGGATATTCTGAAAGCTAACAAAATACCCTTTCGTTTATAGTAATAATGTTGAATATATCATATCTAGAATCATTACTATAACATAAAATGACTTAGCAAAATTTGTGTAACGCAAGTGTGTCAAAACATTCTTCACCATCTGTCTACGATGTACTTAGTGAGACAGCTCGCGCTATCTCTTGTGTGAAGCTGATACCAATGGAGGTACCGGATGATGCTGCTGCCTACCGCGTTAAGTTACAACTACGTGCTACAGAGCATGGTGGCCTTGTTTGCCGTCTGTACCGTATTTAGGTAGTGATAATATCGCGACAAGAGGAAAATCTCGAGCATGCAGTTGTCGTATTTTTTTTAAAATTAAATTGGGAAAATAACACTGTTTTCAACACAGGATGTGTTACGAAAGCAATAGCGAGTGAGTGAAGAGATTTTGGTCAGCGCTTAGCATCGAAGTCTTTGGCGCTAGTGAGGGGTGACATGATATGAGTGTGGAGCAGCGCTGGAATGAAAGAGCGGGGAAACTGGAGATCCCCGAGAAAACCCGCTGACCAGAGGCATCGTCCGGCTCGACAGCAATAGTTTTGAGTCAGTAGAAAGGCGCCGTTTTGACGTGAATGTTAGGTGCGTGGTCCATTTACATTACAGGAAGAGTTTGAAACATTTTAGCACGCAACAATCAAATTAAGTCAATGTGGAATTTTTTAATTCTAACTGGGTTTTGCAAATAGTTTGATTGTAACCAATTTTTGAGAGCCTACTTTAGAAGCAATTTAAAATTGAATGAACAGTTACCACTGTAAAAAATACATTTTAAGTTTTGTTTAGTTTACTTATATATGTTTGACAACATATATAGCCCGTTAGTAGTTAGTAGTCATTCTGCTCCACTGTTTCTAATCTTAAATGAAACCTAGTAATCTTGAGGTCTTTCTTTTTATTTAATAAAGTAAAACAATTGGTGTAATTTTTAAATAATTTACAACTTCCGTGTTATTTAATCTAAGATTATTAAAGAGAACCCCGTATTTTGTATGATTCGGTACGTTACCACAATTTTTCATTAGCACCTGGAATCGTATACTACCATTATTCGAATACAGTTTGTGAAAGAAACAACAGAGCTACAAACTATGAATTCCAGTATATCGAAGATGAGAGTAAAAATGTTAACTATAACAAGTGTTTTCGAACAATGGCGTAGTGGAAATAATATATGTAGGCCGTTCATGATAAAGTGAGCACTGCATAAAGTTTTCTTTCGGCCGTTCATCAATTGTATTTACTATTTTTAGTATGAAAACTTCAATGTAACTAAAAAAAGTGTAAACGTTTGAACACTCTCAATAGTTAACATATATTGGCCCAATAAAACATTTCTTTAATTAAGTACAAGATTTGCCGAGTGTTCAGTTTACAGTGAACAGCCTCTACAGTGCTCTTCACAATGGCAGATGGCAAAGTTTGCAATGCGGATACAAGTACTTCTTCAACGGTGCGACGTTACATTTATGGCGTAACATCAAAGAATTTCAACGATTTAAATAATGAATCAAAAAAATATGTAGGTGCACTTAAGTATGGACTTTCTAAGTTACACACAACATTTCTGTATTTTTTTAAAATGAGTACTTAACTTACTTTACAAATTACGTCTAAGAAGTCGAATAGCAAGCCAGGAAAGAGGAGGAGAAGAAAACTGTGATCAGATAAGTATTTTAATTAAAAAAAAAAAACACTCGAGAAACCTGACCATACCAAGGGTCTAATTACTGTACTAATATTATCTTCATCTCAGTGCAGAAAATACTTTTTATTCGAAAGACCAATAACTACTGCTCCCCACGTAATATAATTTAACATGTGAACTCCTATCACACTTCTCACTAAGGCTACGAGGTAGGCAGCGTCCTTAAGAAGGCATAGTACGTAATTCATCATTAAGAGCATCAGTTTAAAGTTGTAAGTCACTCGAAGTCGATTCACGCTTAACAAACGTATATTTAGGGTAAATGTTTGCTCATAAAATTGTCAGTTATCAACATCTAGGATTGTTGTTTTGTAGTTTTTCCCAATAGACTTCCAAAATCGTGTAGATTTAAATTAATGTTTTAGCGTTTCTTTATCTACCACACACACAGCGTATGGATAGGTCAAATGCGTGGTACATCAGTGAGACGACAGCCCAGTTAGTCCTCCCCAAGGCAGCAGAGGATGCATGTATAGTATGCGTGTGAAGGTGGGGGAGATACAGCAACACATTGGCATCCTACAGATGCGCGCGCATGCCGGGAATATCTCCTACACACTCGGCCCCAGGGGTCTGGCCCTACGTCACGAGAAACAGCTACGAGTCTACGTCCCTTTGATGTGCCGGCCTACTCGCTAGCTCATTCCTTGTGAGAGGTGCGTGAGAACTGTGATGTGCTCTGTAACTGACTGCGCCTCTCGGAGTGAGGTATTTTCGTACTGTTCATTCTGCATCTGTTCTCAAGTTCATACCAAATATATTTTTCCTAAAAAATGCCCAAAAAAAACTGCACTTTTTTTGTCTTTTTTACCGTTTTTTATGCCGGACGACTTATCACGGAATTGTATACGATTTCGATTATATATGTACATATAATTATATATGCATTTATATAAACATATAATATATATATATTATGTAAAGTAAGGGGGGCACTTACGAAACAATGGCTAATAACTATTTAGATATTGACGATATACAAAAATAACTTGCAGAGGAAATGATTGTTTATTTGTCTCCTGTATAAATATTACACAAATTTGCCGATATCAAAAAGTTATGGTAAATTTATAAATAAATGCACAAACATATGTAACTGGGCTATATTGCCTGTAGCAGCATATGATAAGGTCCATGGGAAAAATATGATAGTCAATTAAAAAAAAGAAGCCAGAAAAATTGTAAGTTCTTCACATTTAAAAGACAAAAACATAGAATAATGATAACAATTATATTTATTACATATAAAATAAAAAATCACTTTTAAATTAAACAAATTTTATTGCAATCTTTAATTAGACTTTAATTTAACTTACGGCTATTGGTAGACACATTGAGAGTACTATCGTAGATTTGTTTAAAGTTTGAACAAACTATCAGAAATATATTTTTACTGTATAGCACTGCTATAAGTTCTTAATTTAAAAAAACTATAACACAAAAATGCCAATTAAAATTTCTAATGGATAAGGAAAAGAAACGAATTGCATCAATTGGATTGTAAGGAATAAGTCAAAGTATTTAAATCCATTATATACTTTGGCAGAAATAGTAAAATAAAAACGAAACAAATAAAATTACAATTGTTTCAGATTTTTTTTACATTTATGTACCTAAATAACTAGCGTTAACTGTCAGTGCCATTAACTATCGTATCCACCAGTTGAAAATATCAACCGAAATTAAAAATAAAGAACCGTAAACAATAAAGTTAGAGCTTAAAGTGAATTGTGACAATGAACCACATTAGCTACTCACTACGTTAGGACATCGCAGTCAGCTGTAAATCCAACACTCACTTCTCGTGGATCCAGGTATTGCATGAAAGACATGCCCTCAGGTCTGCAACAAAATCTTGACAAACACCGCAGAGCCACCGTTCTTCACTACCTTCGAGCTGGTTGGTTGAATTATGGTTGCAGTGGGTTCGACAGATTCTTTTTCCGATTAGATATTTGTTCAGGGTTAGAGCTCTGTAGTAAATAGCCTTCTTGCGGAGGATTGTGTGACGCTTACCTTTGTTGTTTGGTGTTCTTCAAATGAAGACTTCAGAAGATTTGTCAATCTGTGAAAGCGAGACATGTCATCGTCTGTCTCTTCTCGACGTGTTAAAAGACTACCGTGAGAAATATACACAACCCCAGTTTCTTAAAATCCGATTGAATCTTAGCAAAAATGGCCATATTAGAACAGGCTGTGAAAATAATTTTCTGGGGATTAGAAAAACGTAGTCATAGAATCTGACATATTTTCTTTAAACCGTTCTTTTTATATGAAAATAAATACAACACAGACAACATGGCAGTTAACAACTCCCGGGCGGTTCTTTATATTTAAATTAAAACAAATAAAACGTAATGTAGCTTCTTAAAATTCCGTGGCAGGTAATATGACTCACTCAAAACACGAGTGGGCCTTATTATCTGCTAGCACGACATTTTTATTTAATTTGCTATAAATAAGAGTAATAATATAAAACGAACTTTCAAGGCATGATTGTGCTGCTAATTAAGTATATATTGACATCCTATTTCGCGTATATGTATTAAAAGTGCATAACCTTAAAGACAGTGGTTATTTAGAGGAGAAAAGTTATATAATCAAGGTACACTCACCTCAGTATTCTTCCACGCACGCTCTACAGAAAACAATTGCGACTACGAGTTTGAAACTACTGTCGTTACATAACATCACCAGTAGCTTTGTGGTTGTGCTGCTAGCGAAGAGGATCGTTGGCGGGTAACATTTTAAACAGCAACTGGGCGTTATTACCGCCTACCACCTTATGTAGACACACACGTACATATACACAGGAGGTACTTGGAGGAAAGGGCTATATTCAGGAAGGTAAAAATTTTAACAATAAATTTACGAAAAATACCAGTTACAAACTATCCAGGGATCTTCTTAAATATACGGATACTTCATAAAAAAAAAATCTTGTCTTCAAAACTTTCTATTTCAAAGGAGTTTTAACGGCTCGTATGGTACAGAAACGTACACGCGGTGTGAGTGAAAACATAACCTTGAAATTTGCAAGACAATATAGGCGCAGGCACGACGGTGAAACGCATTATTATCAATCCAACCAAATAGACGTCTTTGTCACAGAAGTAACTAAGTGTTACAATTTAGTATTATAGTCTTCACATTGATTAGCCTAAAAATTTAATTGCGACTTTTCATATTCCCAGTAGAAAGATGCAGAAAAGAGTACTCCATTGCTGTAATATAAATCTAATGAACTTTTTAGTGTACTCAGCTTTCCATAAATCTGCGTTGGCAAAACTCACCCGAATGGACTCTAGTCGAAGATAGACGAACAGGCCCGAAACATGCGCAGAGAGAGAGAGAGAGAGAGAGATAGAGAGCTATATCCATCTCTGTCTGCGCTCCTTTACGGAATTTTCCACGAAGATTCCGTAATTTAAAATTATGGCTGTTACTTCGTAAATTTACTAATTTTTCTAACAGTGTAATAATACTGGCCACTGTAATAAAAAAAAATCATATGTAAAGAGAGAACGGCCCACCCACGCGTTAGAGGTTCAGAAGTATCCAATTATCGGGATCTATGGACTAGCTGCCTCGTGCTCACTCTGAAGCCCGCACAGCTCAGAAGAAATGGAGGTATAAGAGTGAATTTTATATGCGCATCAAATGCCGCTTCGCCACAACGAGCCGAGTGTTCAATTATCGTGCAAGATTCCCGTCGATCCAGTTCTACTATATGACTTCCATCGGTAACCATATAATTTTATGTTGGAAAGTCTGTATTGAAGTTCAGTTCATGTTTCTGAGTTTCACGTATATCTAGTCAGTACATTTGGAAGAAGTACGTCGGTCTGAAAAATATATTTATATAGGTCGTTCGGGATAAAGTGAGCACTAAAATTTTAACCTTTGAAAAATATCACTAGCCGTTACTGCATATAATAAAACATGACACATAGTCCCCTTACTGCTTGTATGGTTGGCAGCGAAATTACGCAATATAGTTCCCTGTATTTTCCTATTTAAATTCAACAAAACTGAAACAAAATCAACCGAATTCGACATAATTGAATTTGTATATGATTATTAGTAATTTTTTATCAAATTGTATCGATTCATACTGACTGTACATTTTATCTTACACGCGCAAACATCAAGTGATGTGTCCAGAGGGGATAGATATCTCCATGCGTCAGCCGTTACGCGCGGAAGGATACGAATTATCTGAAAGTAGAACTTTAGCAGGGCTTTTTTGAGTGCTCACTTTATCCCGAACCGCCTATAGCTATGTTTGAGACCTCTAAAACAGTGTTTTTAATTAACATGTTTGTTATTTTTAAACAATATTATATTCCGTCCTTGTCCGAAGTGTTTTTCTTGTACGTTGGCACACTGGGCGCATGTGGAATAGGATCATAAAAAAAAAAAAGACGCACGAACACACTTCAACTCATTTGGAGCAAGCGTGTAAAGCTCAAGGTTATTAATTTGGCAAGGGACAGTTTCTGCCGCTTGAGCGCTAGTATCGTGTAAGGGGTGTAAACTGACAAATCACAGAGCTTTCGCAAATATAAAGTTAATGGTTGATAATTTGAAATCCAAAATGTGTTTTTTTCCTCTTCAAAATAAATTAAATTATAACTCTTCGTCCAGTTTTTTAAAAACTAGTTTTATTGCGGTCTTGTTTTACTAGACCCTTAGCGATAGCAGCGCAACTAGTGACGAAACTTTTCCCTATGCCAAGCTCTGCCTTAAGGATGTTCAAGTGCAATAAAATAATAATATTATATTTATATGAAATAGCGTTAGTTTTGTAGACAATAGTTGTGAATACAGTTTCCTCTTACGAAACAATTTTAACTCGCATAATTTTCTCATAACGTTGAGTCAAAGTCAAAATTAGTATGTCCTGCTGCCATGCAAATAGTGGAAACCAATTGACTTATGAAAATGACATATTTCACAGTAAATTAACATGTCACGGGCTACGTAATAAAACATTTTTAAAAACCCGTGAACTAATTTTTGTTTAAAAAAATTACCTAATTTTAAATGTTTTTTCGTGTACTTTTATGATTTTTTATTACTTTATGGTCTTTTAATTCTTTATTGCATAGCTCATGGGATGTATTATCGCAGTGTATTATTTTATTCAAGTAGGTACGTTGGTTTTCACTATTTGCATGACAGCGTAAAAAGTAAATTTTGATTTTGTTGCACCGTTATGAGATAACTTTGAAAGCTAAAATTATTTTGTAACAGCAAACTGCACTCACAAGCATCGTCTACAAAACTAACACTATTTCATAAAGATATAAAATTATTATTTTATTGCACTTGAACACCCTTAAGGGCGCAGTCTACCGCAATTTTCATCGCCATGTTTTTCTTTTTCATTTGTACCACAACTTTTTTTTAATTTTCGACACTAAATGTGACTAAACTTGGCTCTAATGAAATTTTTTTTATCTCTCATAGTTTTTTCGTAACAGCTTGTTAAAGTAAAAATTTGCGTGTTTCCGTTTTAAGGACTACATTAAAACGAACCGACATACCAAACTGAAAAAAAAAATTGCAGACGTCGCAGGCTACAGCGTCATGTCCATAAAAACAAAGAGCAAAAAATTTTTGCATTTCAATAAAAATGCTGAATCTTAAAATAAAATGTGAAAAAATGCAATATTTTTTTACTACGAAACTGTTTTAGTTTGTGGTTAAACACAGCTGAATTTGTAGCCTACAACATCGTTTTTCACTGCGAATTTTTCATTTTGGTAAGTGAGTTGGTTTTAACGTCGTCCTTAAAACGGAAACATGCACATTTTGGCTTTAACGAGCACGCAAGAACTATGCGAAATAAAAAAATTTATAGGAAAATTTGGTCACATTTTGTGTCTAAAACAAGAAAATAAATAACCGGTGCAAATATAAAAATAAATAAGTGGTGATGGAAATTGCGGTAGATCTCCCCCTTTAAGACGAAACATTTTTACCTGCAGTAGAGTCAGCCATTCCCAAACGAGAAGGACCTCGGATCCCAGGACCGTACTGTGTGACAGATAGGTAGGTGTGGCCATGTATGTGGAACACACATGTGTCTAGAGGCCAAGTTTACCTGCGCTCATCAGCATTCCAGCCAGACATCTGCGTGTGTTTGCTTACCTCCCAGTAGTCGTGTTGCCAAGCTGCTAGTCGTCTGAGAGGGTCGGCTTCTCCTGCCCCGCCCAGAGTTAACCGGCGTGTTAGAGGCTCAGAAACGACGGAGACATAAGGGCTACCTTGAAGCGCGCATCAAATCCCAAATCGCCTCTACCAGCCAACCTCTGAAATAGCGTGCAAGCTTCCCGCCGTACTGTTTTTACTATGGGGCTTAGTGACCAAATAATTTTACTGGTGGAAAGTCTGCAACTAAATTCAGTGCAGGTCGCAATCTCAGTTTCTCATACGTCAGGTTAGTATATTTTGAAGTACGGCAGTCCGTTTGCAGGTATGTTGGAGGGCTTAGAAACTGCGTTTTTAATTACCATAGTGTCGTATCAATGAGGTTCCGCTCTTGTGCGAATAAGTTTTCATTTCGTACGTTGGCACAATGGGTACACGTGGAATATTTTCGTAGAAAAAACTGTTTACGAACACACTGCAACGCATTAGAAGCGTGGGGCGGCAGCGCCCACAATTACATGATTCCCTAGTTTGGTTGTGGTTTTTTCGCAACAATTGTCTTAAATTTTAAACGAGAGCAGATATCACAAATCTATTTGTCAGTATCGATTCAACTGGTTTTCCCCGTAACCGCTATTTTTTTTCCGGAACAAGAATTTTTTTGGTTTCGACTAATAAGTTAGCTAACAACAACGAGGAAAATATTTTGAACAAAACTGCCAATCACATATTTGTGATATATGCTCTCGTTTACAGTTAAACATTTTTATCACAAAAACAATGTAAATAGACATTCATGGCCTCAACAACCAATTAGGCATATATACTTTGAACAACCGACATTAAGGGCGCTGCCTACTAGAGTCGAGAAGAGGCGTGCATACCTTTAACAATCCTGATTTTATTCGGATACCGTTCTTCTTCTCACGCGGTTGGGTTACGAAAAGCATTTAAGTATCCTTACACAGGCCTATTTACTTGCCACGCACTTGTTTCATTTCTAAGAAGTATTTTTTTTACTAAGAAAATGGCTGAATAGAGACTTTTCACGACAATTTTATGTAAGATAATTCATTCAGGAGCCTGTGTATAAAATAGGCATGTAGAGTGAAGCTTTACCTTTCATAACTTACGATAAAAATACATAGTAATGTCGGTGATAGACCCATAGTAAAAACGATTCTGCGGGAATCTTTCAAGTTAGTTCAGCGCGTAGTGGCGTTGCGGCTTTTGATAGGCGCTTCAAGGTCGACCTTATATCGTCGTCACATCCGAGCCTCTGGTGTACAGATAAGTAGCGCTCTTAATTCACCTGCCAGTCATATTATGAGTGCCGCTTGTCACACGCTTAAAATACGTTGTTATGCGCAAGGAAATACGTTTTTTTACAGAACTATTCTACTCGTGCCTATTGCCTTAATGCACGAAAAGAAGACATGCTCAGGACAAGTATGGGATCTCATTGTTATGACTACATACTCGTTAAAATCCACTGTTTTGAAGAACTACAACAGAGCTATAAACGGCTCTATTAGATAGTCGTACTTCGAAATGTACTAACCGGATGTACGCGAAACTGAGAATGAAACATGCACTGAACTTTGCTACAGACTTTCCAGCGATAAAATTGTAAGGTCACCGCTTAAAATCCCGTAGTCTAATTGGATCTGCGGGAATCTTGCACGCAAGTTTAGCGATTAGTCTTTCCACGTGTCTAAAAGCTGACCTCGATACCAGAAGCATGAGCTGAAGTTAAGCCACAGACTAGATAGTAATACAGACGCGAAATGACGTGGCAGCTCGTTTGTTATTGGCGACCTTCGCCGCTTATTGGTTGCCCGGGACTGTTGATGCCAGCCCCGGGTCTGTTTGGTTCCTGCATGTTACGGCAGGTTTCTTATTGGCCTGACTGCCGATTATCAGAGCAGCTGCGTCACGCCGATTGGTAGTACGTGTTTCCGCCATGTTGCTGGCCAGGGAAGCCATTTTGCTGGCGTGTGTGACTGAGTTCGTTGGCCCACCGGCTATTTCACTTCTGTATTCCTAAATATTCTGTGGTGAAGTCCTGCATTGGAGAAGTGACGGAACGCGCGTGTCATCTGACGCATCACCATAACCTAGGGCTCTATAAAGACTAGGTATAATCGTCCGCCATTTTGGGTCTTTCGCAGCTACCGCTAGCGAAGTCATGCTCGCGCGCCCGAAAAATCACAGAAACCTAACTCATCACCAATCGAAAACTATTCGGTCAATCGACTTTAAAAAAATTATAGAGTATAATTGAACTATCTTGTCAACGACGCTTTTCATTAATTTTCTTTATGACAGTTATTTACTATGTAAAAAATAGTTTAACAATGGCATGAAAATTTTTGACCGGGAAATGCAGGGTAAAATATAGTAAGCGAGAAACTTTTTTGTTTTACGAGATAGATGGGGGGTATCAGTGGACGAAACTAAAAGGATAGTATACAATTAACATTTATGCCCCTCTTGACGAGCTCCGCGAATCGCTGTTGTTTTGGCGGCAGGTTGAAGACAGAATATCTCTGGCGCGCGGCGCCGCGCCGTCTAGCCCAACGACCTGACTATGAATTATACCTTGGTTTGTCCTCAAAGTATTTAAGACATTAATTTTATCACTACATTTTGCATTTACTATAACGTATTCAACTTTCAATAACTGATTATAGGGTTATGTACAAAAGTATACATTATCGAACATAAATAAATTTGCAAAATCAAATATTGAATAGAAAATTAATGCAACATCCTTAATTGCACTAAAGATAGAGTTTGAAATCTACAATTTTTTAAAATTAATTTAAGAATTTTGACTCTCCCACAAAATAGGCGTAGGCCTACATACAATTGGAAATATATATATATATATATATATATATATATATATATATATATATATAATTTACTTAAAGGCACATTTTAAACAATCTATATATATATATATAATGTTATGTTGGATTGTGTACGCTTCAAAAACTCAAAAAGTTCTGCACCGATCGAGCTGAAATTTTAGCATGATATATAATCCGCATCAAGGATTGTTTTTATCTAATTTGCGACCGCGGGAAAAAAAAAGCGAGGAAAACACTCAACACTCGCTGACAACCGCAATAGTAGTGGCTGTTAAATGCCGGGCAGCTGTTTTATAGAGAAATAAAGATGAATTAAAAAAAGATGTTCTGCAATTAAAGTACGCTTAGCGCAGTGGACAGGACAAATCTGTTTGTATTTGATGTTTTAAAGATAAACAGTGAATATAGTATAATATAGAATATAGTATCACCATCAATTAACACGTAACTAAAAGTTAGTTACTCTTTTCTATAGTACACGCGGGCGAAGCCGCAAAGGGACAGCTAGCTGATAATAAATGCATGAAAGCTAATTCATCTTATGTCTAGATTACGGTTTTTAAAGGTATCATAACTCATTGAAACGCAAATATAATATTTTTAACTTTGTACTATTTATTATGTAAGTATTCATACAAATATTATCGAGGCTGCAGTAGTAAAAGAGGCAGTTATCGCATTTAAAAGTACAGCTTTCATTCAATGTATTTAACATTCTAAAAAATTTCAGTTAGTTACAAATAAAAGAACGTAAATTTTTAGACAGTAATTCGAGAAAATTGGCCTTATTACAAATTATTGGTATGTAATAGCAAATACGTTTGTATTTTGTGTTACTAATGCAAAATTCAGTATTACTAATCGGACAGATCGATGCATCTCTACTCTGTTGCTAAAATGTTAGTTTGAAGATTTATACGTAGTGTGTCCTGAAGCTGTAAACGCAAATAGTTGCTGCTAATGAATTTGTTTTTAAACTGAATTATTGAGGTTTCAAGTAGTTTGTTTACTGATATGAATTTAAGATTTGT